>WUQG02175875.1:0-22821 GCA_011317285.2 Androctonus mauritanicus
ACAGAGGATAACGTTAGATCGAAAAACGTTAGACTGAAACATTTTAATGTTATTTTCCCCTATTTTTTGCTGGGACCAGAGAAAAAGAATGTTAGATCGAGGAAAACGTTAGATCGATGAACGTTGGATCGAAGTTTTACTGTAGTTCTGATACTGAAGGTCAAAGCTAATACATAGCTAATAGATGATGGAAAATGGCATAACTTTACATTTTTATTTTATGATTCTATAAAATAAAAATGTGAAAATATTTAAAAATCTCAAATTAGTATATCAAGAATATAATATGACTAATAATATGTGAAAGTATACTACATTCCAATGATACAAATTCCTATTTTTAGCATTCAGATAAGATACCGATACAAAAAACATTATTATCTGCAAATTATATTCTTGAGAATCTAATCAGTCTGATTTTTAGTCAGAAATGTTTTTGTAAAGAGCAAAAACATTTCTGTGAACATATGTATGTTTCTATGTACATAGACTACACAGCCAGGAACATCAGTAAAAAAAATAGCAGAGTACAAGAAAGATGTCAATGAGGCCAGATATAGTTGATTTAAATAAAAAAAAATGCCATTAAGTTTATTTCAAAATCATTTTCTAAACACAGTAATGCTATTTATGCCAATAATCTCAATCATATTATTTCTTTTCCAACTAAAAATTTAGACGTTTTTACTAACATTGAGAGATACATTAGAGAGCTAGCAGAATTTTCAGTCACTGTGCAGACATATTATGGGAGGATGCACCCATACTGTAAAACAAATAGAACCAAAAAAGGGAAAGATAGCACTAGCAGCAAAAATATATTAAATGAAAAAGAAGGATCATCATATGATAAGTCAATCAGACCAGACACTCATCAATAACACCTGGAAATGGTGCAAGAAAAATACAAGATTAGCAATAAACACTATGATACACTGAAGACATTAAACAGGACTTACTTTAAAAAATAAAAACAAATGTTAGTTATATTATTATATTTGCAGCTTTTGATTTACTATTTTTATTAAATAATTTTGTTAATAACACATTTTATATTTGAGCCATTCACTGCACAAATCGATTAACTCCATAAAACAAAAAGTGGAGAAATGCAATGAAATAATTTACATTGTTTTTTAAAATTGTCTTTATAATAAAAATTTTGTCTTTTAGTGGTGTTAATCTTTATTATTTAGGGAAATTAATCATAAATATACAAAGTTATGATTGAACCAAGTGCTTTGACATTTAATTTTAAGATATTTCAAAAAGTGGAGTTAATCGATTTGTGCAGTGAACGGCTCATATATAAATCGTATTCCTTAATAGGATTCTGTGGCACAACTATCATGAGTATAATAATAGAATACAATATAACAGCCAATTCATGATTGATTATTATATTGTATTTTTATTTAAATTATCCAGTTATTTATTTATACGTAAAAAAACTCTGTATTTCATAAACACAAAATATATAATTTTTTTAATGTAATGTTCTAAGCATCTGATGCTGTATAGATCAAATGAAAAACTTCAATCAACAAAATATTAGAATAACTTCAGTCAATGAAACTGTTGAAAAATTTTATGGAATTTTTATTTATTATGAATGATCTAACGGCATAAAATAAATACAGTTGAGTAACAATTATCGTTTTAAAGTTATATTTACTGAATTTAATTTTATGAATCTGTCATCAAAATGTAGCACTATGATTTTAGATTATTTTCTTTTTAAATATTCTGGATTTCAAAAATAGGAAAATTTATTATGAAATAGTTTACTTGATATGAGATGGAGATATTAAAATAAGGGTTATTATTGTAGTGTGGAAAAAAACAAGAATAAATATTTTATTATAAAATAGAATTAAGAAAGCTAGTAATTTCAGTTTATGTTAATAATAATTTTTCTTTTAAACTCTGCTATCCACAGGAAAATTGGTAAGATTATATTATATTATTATTCTATATTCAGGATTTAATAATTTAGTAATTTAGTTTCAGGAATTCTGATTTAAGAATTTAATAGTCTGATTTTTAGATTACAGTATTTGTATTTTGATATTATATAGCCATAATAGCCAAACTGCGGCTTGCGAGCCACATGGAGCTCTTCGATACTTTCAGTGTGGCTCCATACTATGAAAGTAAATATGGAGCAAATACCTACTTAAAATATTATTATTATTTTTTAAGTTTATAATTTGTTTGTTTATTGTAAAAAGTAGTATGCAGCTATACGAAGTAAACGCATTTGAAATATATAATAAACAATTTTTGAAACCATTGTTAAGATTACTCGAAAAACTGATGCGGCTCTTATTGACCTAGAAACTAATTGCAGCTCTCAACTATTTGAGATTCTTCTAAATGGCTCTTAGTGACATGAAGCTTGGTTACTCCTGTTATTTTATACAGGATGGACATAAATTCAAGTACCATTTTAATGAAAATAATTCGATTTATACATTTTTCTTTTGCAGATCGTTTGAATACAGAGGAGCGTGTAGAATAGTTATCTGCTGAATCAAAGAAAAAAGTGCAATGAAATTTCAGAGGAAATTTAACTAATCAGGATCTGCAGATAAGACGATACCTGAACAAATTTAAACGAACGGGTTCTGTTGGTGATGAAAGGAAAAATGGACGAACACGTATGGCAGAAGATAACTGTGAGTCGAATCGTCAATGAAAATCCATGCCTATCTCTTCGTGCAGCAGCATACAGACTCAATCTCCCGTGTACAGCTGTACAAAGAGATAGGAATGGATTTTCATCGATGATTTGACTCATAGCATTACGTTATCCATTGCCATACGTGGTCGTCCACTTCTTCTTTCATCATATATAGAATCGGCTCGTTTAAATTTATTCATGTATCGTCTTGTCTTCGGATCCGGCTTTGTTGAATATCCTTTCAAACCTTTCATTGCACTTCTTTCCATGGATTCGCAAAATAACCATTGCTATATGCTTCTCTGTATTTATCTTAATGACTGAAATACCGATCAATAAAATTCCACAAAAAAAATCTCTACATCTCCATCCATTTCAAATGGAGGACGGTGAAAACTTAATAGATTTCCCATAATGGTGTAACTAACAAGATTGAACAATGAATCTTGAATCATTTTTTGATATAAGGATCTGAGACTGGATATCAAACAGACCTAGTCATATTGATTACATTGTTTATTGTGCAACTTTAATATATTGTGATAACACAATAATATCAATACGGTGTACTTCCGATTTTCCAGGTTTCTTATTAATCGAGGGTAATCCGAAACCTGTGAATGATGCTTAATTATCAATATTTTATTTTGAATGAGATAATTGAAAGATTTTTATACGCCTCAGATTCATTTCTTTGTTATATCTGAAACTGGTGTTTCCAAACTGTGGAGATTCCACATTTTGTGATGTTTTTGTTAATTTTTTACGCGTCTCCTTTGCAATGGACTAGCTATGGCGCTAGTCTATTGCAAAGAGGGCGCGTAAAAAATTAACAAAAACATCATTTTTGAAACAAACAAACAAAAAAGAAATTCAAATTGATATAAAAAAAAAAAAATGAATCAGCAAAAGGGTTATAAATGCATATATCCATGTATCCAGAAACTTTCTGTTGTAACTGTTTTAAAGACAAAATATCGATTTCGTTTAGTGATTGAAAAAGAATTGCGATATCTTCAATAACACCCGATTTGCGAGAATTTGTGCCGAAAAGCAAGCCCTCCCATCGCATTAAAATATTATATTGTATTAAACATATATTCTATTTTTCGTTTTTTTTTTTTAGTATTTCTTTATAAATTATTACACCATAATAAATATATATTTTTTATGTATAAGAAGTTTATTTATACAAAATATGGTATATTGTTTTGTAGTATTAAATTGTAAGTAGAAAGTATTTATAAAATTAGACTGTTATGAAAATGAGGAGATGTACCAAATTTTATAATAAAAAAAGGGGGATGCAGACACAAAATTTGGAAACCACTGGATTATAGTTCATAGTTATTAAATTAAATAGTTCATTTTTATAATATATATTATAAATATATGTTTTGGTAGTATTTTGTTAACCATTTGTTGCTTTGAAAAAACAAATAGTTTTTTGTATGTTTCTCAGTGACTATATATTTGATGCCATTACATTCCCAGTTCCAAAATATTACATATGTTTATGTAATAATGCACTTGAGTGAAGAGGAGAGGGAGTGCCATTTTCTAGTGTTGCCTCAAGTGACAAAATATCTAGATTTGGCACTGGAGAATAGTTATTAAATATTAGATCCCACAATTAAGTAAATCAGTAGACATTGATATGCATTTTGATTATCCTCTTCAGATTATTGATCACCTATCAAATCTCTCTTGTAATATGAAATTGTCTTGTTTCATGAAAAATTATATTAGATATTAGTATTGGATAAACATGTGCATATCAGAAAAAAATTCTTTATGAAACACTTTAAAAATCATTATGACAAGTTACAGGTGACCCTCATATAATATGGTAGTTATGTATTTATAAAATCTTGCTTAGTGTAAAACGGTCTTATATGGTGCTAAGAACTAGTATAAAAAGGAATTTATGCTCTAAAAAACTAGCAAAAACATTTTATTTTTTTTTTATAATTATAAAAAAATTAATTTTTTAAAGTAGTAGTAATAAATGTATAAATTGTGATATATTTAAATGTCAGATAATATATGTTCATTCAGTTATCTTCATTTTTGCTAAGATAATCAAATGACAGGTTTTCTCAGTTTCAGAATGGCTTCATCTAAACTTTCTTTGCAGCATCTGGATTTCATGCATCATCTCTCTTTAAAAAAAACAATAATCTGTTTTTAAAAGAGCTTTGCTTTAAAAAAAACAGATGATGCTTTTGTTTGATAGATCTTAATAAATTTCAGGTACAAATTACTTTACACTTTATACAATTCTGAATTATTTCCCTTTTAAATTTAATGCTTCATTCAGTTGAAGGAATCATGGGGATTAAAAAAAATTTTTAATATAACAGCTAGCAAAATAACAGTTGGGATTCATAAAAAAAGGCAATATTGAAAAATTACATCTAACATAATATCAGGCTTTGCTCTGCATAAAAGCTCAAAAATAATGTGAGGATTTCTGTAATTTTCTGTGTTAGAAGAAAATGATGATTTAGCAGTATCATAATATATGGGCATTGTTTTGAAAGCATTAGCATTCATGATAATTCAGATATTTAAATTATTGTGAATAATAGATACGCTTTTTAAATTTATTCTTATTTAATATTATTTACTTATAAGCTTTTATTTTCAAATTTTAGAAAAACTGTACATGAATTTTAAACATTAATATAGTGGCTTAGCAATAAATATTTTGTAAAACTATAAATTTGTTAAGCATGTTATTACAGTATTTCAGGATGACAGGTTTTCTCAAAATATCCTCTTGTTTATATAATTGTTAAGTTCAAATTATCAAAATAAGTTTCTAATTGGTTCAATCAATAATTTATATTATGCTACATAATATACATAAGTTTGTATCTCTGAATTCAGTATAAGAATAAATTTTAAATTACGAACAAAAACTGTTTATAGCTAGAAGAAACTCGCATATCTTTATAAACAGAAAATACTTACATGTTTGGGTTAAAAAGTATTGCTAATTATTTAAATTTTCCAAATTCTACAGAAAAAATTATTTGCCATTATTTGATAGTTTTTATTTAAGTTTATTTTTAATTTCTTTATCTTGCAGGTGTTAAAGTTTTGTTTAGAATTGCATTAGTTATTTTAAAGCAAGTTTTAGGTCGACAAGAAGTATTAAAAAAATGTCCAACAATGTATGAAACGCTTGAAAAATTGAGAAACATTCCTACAGAATCATTACAGGAAGATTTCTTAGTGTACCAAGTAAATATAAAGAATTTTAGTATTAATGTTCTAATTAGGAATTTTCTTTTATTTTTTAATTCAATATTAATGATACTTGAAAAATAAATTTAAGAATTATTGATGATAAACTGTTTAATAAGGTATCATTAATAAATTATTTTATAATTATTAAGTAGCTTTGTTCTATTTTTAAATAAAATAGAACAACAAAACTAAAATTGTGTAATTTTTTTGCCATTATTGTATTTTAAAATGCATTAAAATATATATTTATCTTAAATCAGATTATTCATCTAATTTGCCTAAAGATAAATTGATTTTCCTTTACAAATTGCAATAGATATTTTTAAATATATGAATATTTTTAATGTTAAAAAATGTGCAAGTAAATCTGTGATTTGCAGGTAAAATTAACCAAATCCATTTATAAAGAAATTTGAGTTTATGCAAATTGTATTTTTAAATGGAAATAGTTTTGAAAATACCCAGTTAAATATTTTTAACTTTCATTTGAAATAGCATGGAAATAATTTAGCTCAAAATACAAATTTGTTGGAAGATAAAATGATTAAATAGAACTGTTACAACAACTTAAATAAAATGGGTTTATAATTTTACTTGAAAGCTGATGTGTAAGTAGTGTTGTTTAAATTAAGATATTATTTATTGATGTATAAAGAGCAGCTCACTGTATTAATTTAGATTAATTAGTAAATCAGTGTAGTGCAAGTAAAAGAGTAAATAATTTCTTATGAAATATAAAATTAATAATTAAAATGAGAAATTTAATTAATAAATGGTTTTCGTATTTTTTATAAAAATGTTAATAAAATTTTTCAGAGCTTGAAATTAAATATTGCTGAAAGTGATATGGAAAAAGAGCATCAAAAACAAGTTGTGAAAAGAAGAACACTAAGAGAACAACAACAAATAATTCAAGAACAGCAAGCTAAGAATTCGACTAAAAAAGAAAAGATTTCTTGATGATTCAATAAAAGTGGCACTATCATAACGAAATATTTTGAATAATTTTAGCATATCTATTTGAATATGGATATGTTTTGCCTATATTGTTTTATAGTGCCAGATTATATACATATATTAATGTATCTGTTTCAAAAGCAATACTGTCCAGATATTTTGCTAAAATAAGAAAAAATTGTAATATTTTATAATAATTAGAATGAAAATGCACTCATATGTATATTCTTAAATTCATAAACACAAACACAGTTCATAATCGATAAACATTATAACCATTGAATGAAATATAAAACCATAAATAATTTAGAACTTTGTAATACGAAGAAAAAGCATTTTAGAATTAATGTTCATGCTGTATATTTTATTTTTCTTTGTTAAAAATTATAAAAGTTTTGAAAAATGAGAAAAGAGTAGAAAATAGATTTGTTGATTAAAAGAAAAAAGTTTTAAGATGTTTGCAGAAAGTACAACTTTTTGATGAAGGGTACTGCATTTCTAAAATTAAATATTATGAAATTCAATAAAACATTAATATATAATTGCATCAGAACTTATATATCATATTTTGATTTATATTAAAAATTTATAATTTTACAGATTTATTTTTTATTTAATTTGTTGATGTTTATTGGTACTTCAATTTTAAATCAATCAGATTGATTTAAAATTTTGAGACAAAGTCAGTGGGAACAATGCAGCTATTAAAGCTTTCATGTTTATTGTAATGATTTGATTTTTTTACATTCTTATTATTTTTTTTTATTACCAACAATTGTACATATAATATATAAATTTTATAAAATGCAGCTATTAATTGTATAAAGCATATTTGTTCGTGGTAAAACTTTCGATGAAAACAGATTCATTCTATTACTTATTAAGCCATAATGTTTATGGTAAAGTTTACTTGAATTAATATGAGAATTGACATATCGACAAAAGTTATGGTAAATTATATACCAATAATGTTTGTAATATATTTTTATCTGTCAAATTAAGTTGTACATTTAAATTATGTACTTTTCTACATTATTATAAGCCTATGTGGGTCCAGAATAAACTGTATTTATTTTAAAAAAAATTTTTTTCTGTCATTTTAACTTTACTTATGAAAAGAAATTTAATTAAAAACATGGAACTATGCAATTTACTGCTGGGAAATATTTTCAGAGATAAAATGAATAATCTTGTATATATTTCAGTTTCTATTGTGAAAATAAAACTATTTAATTAAAGACGAACATAAAATTTTGTTTAAATATGCAAGAATTTTCCTATACTTTAAATAACTAAATTCATAAGATTAAAACACTTTGTGATTTATCTTAAATAATAAATTATCATAAATCATAAATTCTAATTTATATTTAAATGTTGATTTTATTGTAAATTAATTTTTTTTTTATGATGTCCGAAAAATAAAATGCTAATGAAAATTTTCATGAGATTTCAACTTCATTATTTTTTCGTATAAATTACTCTAATTCACATATACTTCAATAGAAGTTTTAGAACTTCATAACTTCTTTCACGTCGTCATGTTGAAATAAATGCTTTAGATAGTGTTTTACAGTTTATAACATCTCTAAATATGTTACATTACGGTCTGCTTTTGAACTATTAAGCATAAAAATAATATAAAAAAAAAAAAATTATGAATCAAATGTAAAACACTAACCATTTTTACGGTATGACATCACAAGTTGCACGACCTCCTTTCCCACATCATTTATCGTCACAAATTTATTACCCCTCCCTCCAACAGTGTGACAGTTTATGGATGCTTATAAGATCACCATGTCTGCCGTATTCTCATTAATAATTTTAAACTAATTAGAAGAGTTTTATGAAATTACTTGTAACTTCAGCTATTTACAAATGACAGTATCTCTATTGAATGTCTATCTTAATATAGCTCGAATTATTGGATTTTTCTGAAATTTTGCAGAAATGTTAAGCCAATTAAAGATGATTTATGATTAATCCTTTCTCCTTTGTTTTAAAGCGGCAAATGTTCAAACTTAAAAGGTTTCTCCCTAATAACTTGAACTATTTGAATTTTGTAAAATATAACCATGTGGTCATGCTATTAAAATAGAATTCAAGATTGATTAATTTGAATTTCCTTATGACTATGATACTTTTTAAAATTTTTATAACATTCAACGTAATTGTGGCACTGAAGATGATTTAAATGTTTGTTTTAATCTCGTGTTTAATTAATCCAAAATAAACGTTCAGAAAATGTGATTATTATTATTATTTTCAGACTTGCTTGTTAACTTTCATTTCTAAATAAAGGATGGGTAACTGTGTTTTTTTGTTTGTGACATAATTAAGTCTAGGCTATTTTTTAAACTGCCTCGACTTAATTATTTCACAAACCATCGCCCTTTTATCACTACTAAAAAAAATCCCATTTGAATGTTTTGAAATAATGGTATCCTTAAATCATATATAATTTTTTTTTATATATATATAATATATTTCATTGGCGCGCCTAGTAGGAAACACAAGGGGACATATCTTCAAAAAAAAAAAATTGTCCCGGGAGACTGTCGTCCTCAAATATTTTATTTAGAATTTGTGAGAATTTGTTTAGCTTTTATTATTTAAACTTCATTATGTGATTGATCGAATAAAAATCCTCTTACCCAGCTCCTATGGGACCGGACCTTAGGCTCGATAAATGAATGGCCGAATATATGTAAAATACCATTTGTGTGTGTGATAAAGATTTAACAAACCAAATCGGCAACCTTCATCTGTCTTTTCGATTTAAATTATTTGTTTTGAAACAAAATTACTTCATTTTTAAATAAGATTTCTATCTTTTCGATATATTTTATCGCAGATATAAACGCTTTCCTTCCAGATAATTTTTTATTTTCATTTTTCTCTTCACACACAGACCGATGAAAATGGAGCCAATTAGAGACCGGATAAGAGAGTCTACTGTAATGCAATATACAGTAATACAAATATCGATCTAATCTTTTCATTGTAAAGATTGAAAAATATTTAAGAAAACTGAGAAGGGGTTAAAGAGGAAAGGGCGGAGCGAGGAATGCTCTTATTGCCTCTCTGTTTTTCCTGACAAGTGAGTCTGAAAAATCTCTTCTTGAGGAGCATCACCTTTTTTTGGTAGAAAAGCGGCCTCTCACGTTAGAAACAACTTCTCTCCTGGGAAGCTTGTTTCTAATGTGTGGTAAAAAATTAGAATATTACAAACAAGTAAAAAAAAATAATAATCATATCATAAGATTCGAAAATTACAGCGTTTTGCACAGTATAGTCGATAAGTAGCGGATAACTGACAGTTAAAAAGTAATTGTAAAACGCAAAGTAAGTTATCCTGCCGATAAAAGCGGCAGTTAACTTGGAATTAGCTAACAAAAACATTAACGAGACATTGTAAAACCGGGCCTGAATGTTTCTGGATGAAATTAAATATTTCTTATTATTACAAACAAATCAAATTATTTTAAAAAATAAAACCTTATGATATTTATTAATAGCTATTATGATAAGATAGATTTCAGAATAAAAATTTTTTGTTTAGGAAAATTTTAACATAATTGTTTAATTAACTAATTATGCTTTATTCACTTTTATTATTTTTAATCGATTATTAGGGATTATTTTTTTAACGCTTAAATATAATTTTACTTTACTTTAAAACGTAATGTCAAATATTTAAAATTATTTTACTAATAATATTGACCAAACGAGATTTTGTATCGTCGAATATTATTTGTTGCGAAATTATACATAAACTTTACTTTTAAATTGTTTCATATTAAATAATTACAAAAACATAATAATAATAAATAATATAATAATGTACATTTAAGGAAAACATTCTAAAAGTATGGGATCATCCGTAAACTACGTTCAATGATTACGTTACGCCATAATCCGTGGTTACGCTATTTCGAATATTTTTCTTGACGCTCCCTTTCGTTCGTCATATTTCTTCCAATAAACTTGAGCTCTCTGCCATGACGTCATAGATTTGAATAACTGCTTTCTACTTAAAAATGTTTTCTCCGATTTTATGAAAAAATAAAAAAAATATATTTTTAAAAAATTAAATTATTAAATATTTAATAAATAATGTAATATTTTAATAGTTGTAGGGAACCACGAACGTCAATCCGATTCGGACGCGGTTAAGTGCGTACGGAGTCCAGGTTAAAGGAGTATAAACATGGAAAAATTTCTGCGCCTATTTATATTCAACCTTATATTTATTTACGTGAATTAGTTACAAAAAGAAAAAAAAACGATCTATATACATACGAAACAGATTATCTATCGAGAGCAAACAGGTTGGAATATCGTTTCTCACTCGCTCAACATACCTGAAAGAATCGGAGATGGAGCTAAATTATTCGTCAGAACGGTTCTTATCCTTTTTTTCTTCAGTATTTTTTTAAATATTTAATTCTTCTAAATTCCTTTTTTGAAGAAAGGACAATCCCTCTCTCTTTGTTCAAAATTCGTGTTCTTCTCTCCCGACGGAAAAGATATGATTCATTCGTTTATAACTCAGATGTTTTTACTTCCGTTCTCACAATCTCCAGCTGTATCGGCTTTCTCACGAAGACAATACCCAACTCGTTTTATTTATATTTATTTTTAGCAAAGGAGTTAGTAATAATAATCGATAGAGAAAAAATGGGGGTTTAAAGAAAGCTAATTTTCGTTTCGTTGATTTTTAACATATTAATGAGTGCATAAAGATACAATAATAATAATAAAGTTGATTGAACAAAATTAAACGATGTAATTATAATACAAATGATTAATAATATAATTGATATAATAACAATGCACTAATATAAATCGATGTGATTAAAAATATAATGTGATACACTAATTTAACGAAAATATCAATGATAATCATATTGAAAAAAAAAAGACGATAATATAAAAGTTTTAGTGTGGTATTCTGCGAATATCGCATAACACAATAATATTTACAAAACAATAATGTGCATTTAAAAATACATTCTAAACGTTACGCTATTTCGAACATTTCTTGGCACACTCCCTCCCGTTCGCCATTTTTCTTCCAATAAACTTGATCCCTTGACCGTGACATCACAAATATGAACTTGAACTCTTGCTTTCTGCTTAAAAATTTTTTTCTCCGATTTTATGCAAAAATAAATAAATATATAAAATAGTTGCAAACAGGAATTATTTTGCATTAATAATTTATATAATAATGTATTCTGTAGTTTAAAAATAAATCTCTAAATAACTGGATGTAAGCCTAACTTAGAACTATATCTTGAATTTTATAACAAATGTATTTCTAAAATATTTTATATTAGTCTTATTTTTCGAACAATTAAGCATAAAAATTTTATATTTTATAAAAAAAATTTAATCATAAAAATGTAAACTTTAACCATTTTTATAGTGACGTCGCAATTTGTATGCCCTTCCCTCCCTCCCTTACGTCATTTATCGTCACAAATCTATTACTACGGATCCTCCTTCCCTTAACAACTCGACGTAATTTACGGATGCTCTCTATATTCGTAGAAGTATATACAGTACTTTTTTCAGAAAAATTTTCTGGTGATTACTTTTTAAGAAAAAGAAATTGGTGGCAGATCCAGTATTAAATTATTTTATTTTTTCCACTACATAGAAACAAAACTATAAGGAAAAGTTAATAAATAAGGTGAATTTAAGTATAGCTTCATAAAGAGTTTATTCCAGAAATATCAAGATACACTATTTTTCAATGTAATCGTCCCCTACTTCAACATATTTATTCCAATGGCTGATATGCTTTCTAATTCCCTCAAAGAAAAAAGCGTTTGGTAAAGAGCATAGCCAATTATGCACCGTATTTTGAATATCTGTATCGTCTCTAAACTCGTGCCCCCTTAGTGCATCTTTAAATTGGCCAAACGTGAAAATCAGAAGGCGCAAGATCAAGGCTATCTGGAAGACATGATAGGATCTTAAATTTCATCTCTCGGAAGCACTTCAATGTCGCTTTAGCAATATGAAGACGACTATTATCCTATTGCATGGCTAATGTTTAATTCAGCACAAATTTCGTCCAATATGATGCATCAATTCTCCTGAATGAGTTGATTAACACATTGAATTCTTTCAAGTGTTGCTATTTCAACCGGTCTATCGGGCCAATGTTCATCCTCTACAATTGTACGGCTGTTTCTAAACAGTTCACATCACTTATATAAGTTTTTGATGATAAACAATTGTCTCCATATTGTGCACATATTCTACGGTAAATTCCATTTGGTTTAACTCCTTCTGAGAATAAAAATCCAATGACATTTCGCTGTTTAACTACGATACAGTCTGAAAGCGAGGAAGCCATTTTAAAAATTGACTGTCGGTGACAATATTTCTAACTTTATAAGGAAGTTTCGAGTGCCATATATTCAGCATGATATTCAACATGCAGTTATGACGGTATATAGTAAACAGATATATAAATTGGTACAGAACCTGTATAAAAAATGCAAACTTATCTTATTTATTGACTTTCCTTCATAAATATGAAGGAAAAAATAATTTACAAAATCTACAAAATAAATATTAATTGAATTTCAAAACCAATAACATTTAATATAACAGTATTCAATATGACAGACATAAAATGTCCTTGATGACAGATGATTTATTTTACCGAAACAAATCCGTTGATGTTAAGTGCTGGTAGTTTTTCTCTATTTCTGTTTTTTTTTTTTTTTCGTTTTAAATACAACACTTTCTATATTTTCCCCACTTAATTATATATTTGATTTATTAATTTATTTAATTTTATTATTGAAATGATTTTATGTTTTCGTAGGAAAACTCGAGGACTTCCATAGGTATGTTCGTGAATACTTACCTGTATATTTCGAGAAACTCTTTCTTAGTTATCTTTTGAAAATATGATATAATTATCTAATCACTACGAATTTTATACAATATACAGGAAAATTATTCCTCTTAAGCAGACAAACTCATTATTGTGTACATCAAATGATTAGAATATAGACATTAAATGAATTTATATAAAAAAAAGTATCAAAATTTCGAAATGCTTTATTAAAACTGAAATACATTGACTGTAAAATTTCATTTGGTAACTATTTTAAAAATTATTCCATAATTCTAGATTATTAAATTTAGAGAAAACTACAATATTATCGTTAGTAAAAATATAATGACTTTAACTGTATAAGCCATGTAAACAACCAACCTTGGTAAATAACATAACCGTAAATAAGAGTGAATATTTTGATAATTTTATGCTGAAGAAAAATTCGTATTTTTCTTTGTCAAAAACAAAAAAAAAAATAATAAACTTAAAATAAAATTTGGTTTATCATTCACGAATTTTTGCAACAAAACTATCAACTCTTCTCGATTCTAGTAGATCCATATATTAAATGAAAAAAAAAAAAAATTATATAGGAGTGGCGAGCATGCGCTTACAATTCGATCAACATCATCATTATCTCCAGAGGGCGCCATGTAATCAGTTATGGTAGGAGATGAACATGGAAATGACGTTTACGGATTTTTAATAATTAAAACTATGGATAACTTTGTTTATTTTCGGTGACCGGATGTTTAAAGTTTCTCGAAAGGTAAAATTGATTTGATAAAATATTAAACCAGTAAATAAATTAGAAATTTTACGAAATTAACAATTTATTAAAATTTCATTGATTTTTTTTTAATTTTACGATCTGTTTTTTATGATTAAATTAATAGTAATAAATTGTTAAATAAGTAACAATTGATAAAAGCAATTAAAAGAACAAAATTGAGGTTTAATTAGCTTCCTAACTTATTAGTTACTCAAGTGTGATACCGTTTGCGTTGCATATATGCGTTACTATTTAAAAAAAATTTAACTGAGATTTATAGTTTGGTAACATTTTGTTATCATTCTTCATTTATCATATTAACTCGTTATCTTGATATATCGAACATCATTAGGGTGTGATCAGCTTACAGGAAGAAGAAATTGTCTGCATTTCCGCCCTTTTCCCCCTTTGCATTTCTAGTTAAATGGACCTCTATTCCTTTTTTCACAGATAATACTAAATTTTATGACCTATCTACAGTGTCATTTATTTAGGTTAACAACAATACTCCAATTACTAAATTCACACTTGTTTGATTTACTCTTAATTATTTTTGCTGTGTATTTTTGTTTTCCCAGTAATCAAATATTATATATTAAAATAATTTGAGTTAAAATGATTAATTGTTATTTAGATGCTTATTCTGACTGGTACTTATGTCAAAGATGATTGATTAATAGGCTTAATTAATAAATTAAAGCTTTTAAATATATTACTTGATTTGTGTTTTACAATTTTTATATTATATATTAGGGATAATATATAATATAAAAATTCAATATATTGAAATCTTAAGTCAGCATATGAAACTAATATAGGTTATAGAAAGAATTGAAAAAAATTCAAACATTGACAATACTGTTGTGTAAAAATTTATTTATAAAAATCTGAATGATGAAGATCTGTTAAAATAAGTTTGAAAGGTTTAAAATAACTTAATAAATACTCTTAAATATTTCTCTTTATTGTTATAAATACGTGAAATATTTGAAATAAAATTTGTTTGAATAGTATCCAAAAATTGAAATCCAACAGTTTATCATCTATTTAAAGGAAATTGTTTTATTTGATTAATAAGGATTTCTATAATGTAACGAACAGATTTGGCTTTTTAAAAACTTGTCAAATAAAATTTATTGCTTAAAGAATATACTGAAGATTGCATCAATAATTCATCTTCTCTGCACCGAATAATAAAACGTATTTTAAATCAAATTTAAATTGCACATATGTAAGTAGTGTTACATTGCAAAGAAAGAAATTATGCCAAACAATATTACATAAAGAATATTTAAAAAATAAAGAGAGATTAAAATATAAAATTATAAAATATGTAAAAAAAAAACTATAAAATAAAATAACTATAATTTAAATATTTATATTAATATATTTCTTTAATATGTTTCAATAAGAGAAATTTAAAAATTATTATTAAATCAAAATATAATTTTCAAAAAATAATATCATCAATTTTTTAATGATATATTTTAAACAAATAATGTACTTATAAAAATATGTAAAATATGAAATATAAAATGATTTTGTTTTTAGTTATTTACTGTATAAATCATATATTGTTTATATGTAAGTCTGATGGCATGAACAATAATAATTTACAGCTGGAGTTATAGACTATTCATTTGGTATGAAGGTTTTAGGACACATCCAAAAAGAAAAATCAAAAAACCATTAAATTTTAATGTTCTTTCTAAACTTTGAGCTAATCAGATTAAATTATTTAGTTTTTTTAACAGTACAAAATTATTAAATTATTTTAACAAAAATAGAAACATTTTTGGTTTTCAAATAAACAATAATCTTCAACTATACAGGAATAAGATACAAAAATTCTTAACAAAAGTTTAATTCATGTGCATAATGCTTCCTGAAAACTGAAAATGTTCTATTTTTGTTAAAGTAAATTAATGATTTTGTATTGTTTAAAAGAACTTGAATAATTTAATAATAATGAAGAATAAAAATTCTTTAACATTTATATGACATGAATAATTTCTTTATTATTATAATTTGCTTGATTTTAAAAATTTTGTTTTCACTTCTTTAGGAAAATAAATCATTATTTAATTATAGATTATTGATTTCGTTGTCATTGCTTAATTTTATTATGATCAGAACTGAAAAAGGAATGCCTGATTTTAACATTGTCTATAGGAAGTTAATTTTTTGTTTTGAACTCTTACCTTATAAGCTCATTTCAAGAACAAATTAACTCATAAAATTGAGAATTACATGTATATACAACAAAAAGCTCTAATCAGTCAACTTGTAAGATCTTTTGCAGATGCAGATGAAGAGGAGCTCAAGAGTAAATTGAAAACATTTCTGAAATAAAATTTTTTCTCTTGATTAGCATTGTTTGTTTTACATATATCTTACAGGACAAACCTGAATTCAGGAAATATTAGAATTTCCTAATCAAAACAAAAACATCTTAATGCTTGCTGGATGTTTTAGTATTTCCTAGGCCAAACTCGAAATGCCAAATGTTTCTTATTCAAAGTCCAGAATTTCTAGTTTTTCCTAGTCAAAGTCCAAAGTCTCAAACAGTTAAAAAAAAGTCTTCATTTCTCATGTATTCCCACAGCGAGTTCGATATTTTCCAGCAGAAATTTCTTTCTTTAGAGAATATCCAAAAGGATAAACAAATCTCATTGAGGAAAGCTTAAATTTGTGCCAGTGAAAGTACACAGGGCTAAACCAGCTTTCAATACATGAAGAATTGAATAGGCCTATCCAAATTATGTTTGTGCAAAAAGAATAACATTTTGTGTAATCTAAATGCCACAAAAGTCTATCTTGCAAAAATAAATAAGAGATACCTAACTGACTACAGCATTGAAAGGCAGAATTGAGTCTATGAGAATATAGTAATCCTATAGTAATAAATAAGATGATTATAGGATCCCATAGACTTAATACTGACTTCTGATGCAGTAGTCAAATAATTGTTTTTTTTTTTATTTTTGTATTTATGATAATACCATGAATACAAAAATTGTTTGCTATGTAGTAAAGCTTTGGCTTACCACCCTGAAGAATCCAGGTTCAAATCTGGGTGTCACACCTCCAGTTTTTCAGGAGTGGTTTGGGCTCAGCCCACTGAATCCCATTTTTCAACCATCCAATTGACCCTATCATGGGTGTTGACAACTTGGAATGGGTTCTATAAGGGCTGCTGCCAGATACAGAACAACTCTCATGCAATATAGCAACTTAACTAACCTAACCTAACAAAAATTGTTAATTGATAATCAATTAACAATTAACAAAAATTGTTAATCGATTAAAAACATTATTATAATGAACATAATGCATATTTTTATTACTGGACAGGAAATAACAATTTTGTTGTTATTTTCTGTTGAGAAAATGAAATAAGACAAATTGAAAACAGAGTTAACTCTCATTCATTATTTCATGGTTGACTTTAAAGAACTGAAATTGCTAATTTTTTTTTATTTTTATGGACAAATATTTTAATATTTTTATTACAGTTCAATATAAAATACACAGTAAAAATATATTAATAATTAATATATATTAAAATTAATATATATTAATTATTAATATAATTAATATATATTTAATATATTAATAATTAATTAATATATTAAAATTAATATAATAATTTTTTACTGTGTAATTTTTTACACAGTAAAAAATTTTAAAAGTTGAAAAACATAACTAGCTGTCATTTATTTATTTTGCAAGGTAAGCTTTTGTGCCATTTAAAATTACATAAAATGTTATTCTTTTTGCACAAACATAATTTAGATAGACAATGCTTTGGGCATTGAAAGCAGATTTAGCCCTGTGTATTTTCACTGGCACAGATTGCAGCCTTCCTCAATGAGATTTGTTTATCTTTGGAAATATTCTCTAAAGAAAGAAATTTCTGCTGTCAGATATCTAATGCTGAGTGGGAATATATCAGAAATGAAGACTTTTTTTTTAACTGTTTGAGATTCTGGGCTTTGACTAGGAAAAACTAGAAATTCTGGACTTTGAATGAATGTTTGGCATTTTGAGTTTGGCCTAGGAAATACTAGAATGTTTGACAAGCATTAGGATATTCTCATTTTGACTAGGAAATTCTAATATTTCCTGAATTTATGTTTGTTCTGTAACATATACTGTATATATGAGTTTGGATCAATAATCAAGAATTAAAGAATGGATGATGATGATAATAATAATAATAATAATAATTTCAGTCCAATCGATAATTTTTTTTAAATATAATATATAATCTATAGGTTTTTTTTTGTACAGTTTGTCAATATAAGCAATCTAAAGGTTTAAAGATGCATTTTTATTTTCAGTTGTAATTTGAATAATTGTAATTCAGAACACGATTTCCCAGAAGTATAATATTATAAATAGATGTTAGCTTTCGTATTCATTAAACTCGGAATATTCAAATGAATTTTAAAAAATAAATATGGCACAATAATATTGAATAAACACTGTTTATTATTTACAATGATGAAAACATAGTTTATCCATGTCAAAACTATATGGGTCATAAATAAAAAAATACAAGATAAATCATAATTAAAATGTATACAATATTTGCATTTGCAAAACTTCAACTGCTTTATTTATTTTGAATTTTAAAATTTGATCTGTTTAAAGTTTAATTAGTTAAGGATAAGAGAGCAGAAAATGACTTTTCCTAGGGACTTACATTGCAGTAGAAATGTTGAGTTAAATTTGTTTATAAAACTTTCATATGCCATAGGTATTGATTTAATAGATTCTATCACATTTTCAAGCATTTTCCTGAATATGCAGTTAGGAAACTCTATACAAATGCTGTTTTTTAAGATGAATTTCATTATAATATTTTTATAAGCATTTCAGAAATATTCTTGAATACAAATGAAATAGCTGATTGAAGAAACTTTATATGATGATATAGCTGCTATTATTACAAAGCCATTGATTTGTTATTATTGCCATCATAAATTAAAGAATTTCTATGTATTGATTCATGAAATATATACTATTGTAATTGAATAAAATTGAAACATACATAATTAAAAACTTAATGCAAATAATTTTTCTTGTTATTAAAACTCCAATTTAACCGAATGTTTATTTGGAAACATTAGCTTAATTTCAAAATACTTAATATGATATATAATTAAAAAAATATCATTTTTTTAAATAATTATTCTATAGTTCTATAGTTTAGTTAATTATGTAAATATTCTAACTGTGTAGAGCTACAAAAATGCTATTTATCATGTTAATTCTGAATAATAAGGCCAAGTTCTGCTTTCCATTTCTGGTTTTTCAAGTGACTTTTTCTGTTACAGTAATGATAAAAGAAGTTGAAGAGTTGTTAATGTTTAAAAGTAATTCTATAATGAAACATTTTTATCAACATAATTACTACATAATGATCTGCCTTCTTTAATTTATTTATCTTTACTTGTATAATTATCCATTGTATAGAAATGGTGAATATATTATTGTTACTATTGTAAACAGTCTGGGTTTAGTTAAAAATTTTTTTAATGAATTTGTTAAAGTAGTTTCTTTGATGTTAAGTTTCTGAAATATACAATTGTTTTTTGTGCATATTTATAGAAAATTTTGAAAAAAAAAAATTTTTGTTTTTATAAGAAATATTTGAAAACACAATATTTCAACACGATTTTTTATTGATATTTGATTATCTATTTAAATAATCAATACAATCCAAAACAACTTTGTTGTTGATTATAACAAATTAATATTTTTGAAAACATTTTTTTTGCTATAAATACAATTGATATTTTCTAATTTGTTAAATTAATTAATATATATTATTCAGCTATTAATTAATAGCTGAAGATGGCATGTATGCCGAAAGCACTCCTTTGCATAATAAATTCATGTTTTTTGTTGTAATGTTTAGGTCTGCTCTAAAGTGCTTAGAAAATATAACGTATTAACAAAGTGACATACCATTAAGAGCAGTTTACACAGATTTTATCTTATAGAAATTAATTAATGTAATAAATTGCCATGATTAAAATAAAATA
Source organism: Androctonus mauritanicus (assembly GCA_011317285.2). NCBI lineage: Eukaryota > Metazoa > Arthropoda > Arachnida > Scorpiones > Buthidae > Androctonus > Androctonus mauritanicus. The sequence continues at coordinate 20,589 of WUQG02175875.1, forward strand.
ACTCTCTTGAGATTTTCTAACCATTATTGCTAGTTTAATTTTTCCAAAGAATTTAATAATGATATAAGTGAAATATTTAGTCTAAATTTATATATTATTTTATAAAACAAGATTTAATCTCTTAAAATTTTTCTAAATATCTATAAAATCATTTTTTCAAACTAATTAATTGAATTGAAGATGCTATGTTTTAATAGCCTTTATTTAATAAAAAATAAATTTTATATGTATGATATATTTAAAAATAGAATATAAAATTTATTATATTGGAAAGCTATAAGTATAAAAAATTTAGATTTTGTCAATAAATGCAAAAATACAATGAATGATGATACAGAATAAACAATTCTTTAATGGTGAAAAATATTAAAAGTTTAAATATTAAAATGTCATTTATTTTGTATCATTGTTCATTGTATTCTTTTTATATTTATTTAGTCAGGATGAATATCATCAAGACAATTTTACAAAAAGAATGCAAAGAAACTTTAGATTAATTATTAAATTTCAGTACTTTTTTATTGTAATAAAATTAAAAATTAGTAATAATTTAATAAGAATTAAATATATAATTATTATTTTAATATAAATCTATGTTATTAATTTGAATTATATTTTCTGTTTATGAAATAAAATATTGTAATCTCTTAACATAATAACTTGTTTGAAGGGCTAAATTTGTTAATTTTTTTTATAAATTCAATGGTCAGTGAACTTGGTATTGTATATTTATGTCTTTCATTCATTAGTCTAAATTTAGTGCCTGGTTACCTACTACATATAATAAATGCAATTGTTCTATTTGATGAAAATAAATATAATTTAAATTAATCTCAAAATTTTTATAATTAAAATAAAATTTATAATGAAAAATCGATATTGATTTTAATATGTACTTGTCAAATTGCATAATTTTGTTTTAAGTACACAACAAAGTTCAAATTTTATTTATTTCTTCTGTTTATTTAAAAAATAGATTAGGGAAAAATGTTAATTTTATTTAACTTTACCATTATTTTATAGTAAGATTTTTATTTTAATTATTCCCTATTTCTTTATTGTGATTAACTTATATTAAATAAATTATCTTTATTTAATATAAGTTCATTATCATCATTACTATTTAAAGTTTGTTATAATTTTTTCTTACATTTTTCTTTTAAGGAAAAGTATATTATATAATAAAAATAGTACTAGTTCTTGTTTAAATTTATCTATTTATTATAAATTCAAATAAAAAGTTTGATAAAGATTGAAACAATGATAAATTTATTAGTTCTTTTAAGTGCACAAGTTTTTATATTTTTCAGTTACATAAATTTTCAAAGTAACAGAAATGATTAAACAACAATTAAAAATATAGGTCTTTATTATTATAGTCAGTACTATAATATAGTATTTGAGGTTAAAATTTTTATAATATTTAATACTACAATTTTTCATAAATGTATTTTAAATAGTTTATAGTTTGCTTTGAAATCATCAAATTAATCTGTTAACTTTATGTACTGAACTTAAGGAACATAAATTTAATTGTTATAAAAAGCACTAGTGACTATAAAAGTTTTAAGAATTTTCATATAAAAATTTCTTTGTAAAATAGTATATTTTTATATAGGAATTTAAAATATAATCATAATAATTTTTTATTTCATAAAAGCAGTCATTACTGTTTATATTTATAAAAATGTTTTTATTTTTAAAAAGTAATTACTTTTTAATTATAGTATATTATATTTTATATACAGATACTCCTTGACTTATATAAGAATCACGTTCCTGGAAGCATTATGTAAGTTTGATTTATATAAATCATTATGTATTATAGTTTCTCTAGATTATAAGTTTGGTTAGTATTAAGATAAACAATAGTAATGTTAGGGTTATTTATACAGGTTAGCTTGAACAAGATCTTTGTACTGTAATCTTATAAGCTTATTTTAAGTTAGATAACAGCATTTTCCATTTTTTTATTAGGATTTAGATTAGTGTTAATTCCAAGGCATTCAGTCCTTATACTATTGCCATGGAACCTCTTTAATTTCTTTTACTAATTGTAATTTTAAATAAAATACAATATACATAAACAAACTTGCTCATATATCAATTATCACTTAAACTATAGTCTGTCCTGGTTAAGAAAAACCCTGATGTAAACAAACAAGATGTAAATAGGCTTAAAAGTTGTGACGTTATTGGCTGGTTTTGAATGATGTGTTATGTCCTCACATAA
>WUQG02175986.1:0-22821 GCA_011317285.2 Androctonus mauritanicus
GCAATCATATATTTAAAAGTTATGTGTGCGTGTGTCCATTTAGTTTCTATTATTGATAGCAAGGTCATCTCGCAACGTTTCGTTTCTTTCATAAAAGTAGCCAACAGGGACAAGATAGCGGTGGTATAATGATGAATGCGTTATCCCATATGCTTCTCATCTGATTACCAAAAATTGACTCAGAGAGCGCCCGATTTTTTCCTTACATCATAATATATTACAACACATCATATAGATTTAACTACGAAACAAAGAAAGCTGGCGAAGATTGGTTGAGAAGATTCTTCTCAAAGCAGAGATTCTTCATGAACATTTCTGCATTGATAAGAATCTTCTCAACCAACGAACAGACACACAATGTATACGAATGTAAAGAATGGTGGCGTGAAGATTGCTTCAATTATGAAGGATGCATCCATTTATTTGTGATTACTGGTAAAGACAACAGGTTCGTCATCTTACCCCAGCCTGGGAGAAATATGAATTTTTGACGTGTCTGAATATGTTCTTCTCTTCCATAATCATTTGACATATCATTTTCCTAACATAGCATTATATTCGACTATCATCAAAGTTCAAAATAATAAAGTTTCCTTTGAATTTATGACATGGTTTGCCAATAATTTCGTAAATATCCTAAGGTCGTCATCTTATCCCGGTTTCCCATAAATGTGAGATTCATTAGTAATATTTCTCAGAAACATTATTTATGTTGTCAATAATATTGACTGACGGTCAGATTTGTGACCCATGGTTCTATGAGGGAACATCATTCATGAATGTAAATATCATGTATAATTAATAATTACCTCTAGAGGGAAAATTTAGTAATTGATTTAAGTCCTATATGTTTACTATGTATTCAAAAAAGTGACCCTATATCGCAATAAGTAGTGATAGTAAGGTAGGCCATTAGTCCAATGAATGTTAATGAAATTAAAATCTTCAATTATAATTATTTTATTTAATTCGTATATTAATCGAGAATAGTTTTTAGTTTGTCTAATATTTTCAACTTGATATGCATAATTTAATTTGTCGATCTAGGCTAGCAAAAATTTTATCAGTATCAGATATTTTCAATATGAACATAGAATCTTTCCAAATTAGGAGGAATGCCTATTAGCGACAAACATCAATTCCAATTCTATCATGCCTATAATAGCAGTAATACAGATAATCCTTGATTTAGGATGGGACTCGCTTTCGAATTCTGGTATCCTAAGTCAGTATGGTCTTAGTAATTATAATGAGAAATCAATAAATTTTCGAAATTTTCGAGTTAGGATGGTGGAATTTGAAATTTTTGAAACTGAGCTCCGTCGTAAATCTAGAACTATGTATTCCAATTTTATACCCATCACATACACATAAAGTTTTCACAGTTATTTTAGGAATTCCATTCCATTGTATCGATCCAGTTTCATCTTCGATTATAATTCTGAAAATAAATTCCGTAATAGGCAAAAAATTTCGAATAGCTACAATGTCTACTAGGAGTCAGTTGGCTTAGGATATTTAGAAAACATGTACAGTACAGTATTTTTATAATATCAATCAATATTTTTCATTTAATAATTTAGTAGAGAAAATGCACGTTTTAAATCAATCAAATTAAAAAAAAAAGATAAGATTATAATAGTATCTATTATTTTCATATAATGTATTTAATTAAATAGAAATTTTCTGTATTATAATATTTTATATGACTTAAAATTGTTAGAATTTAGTATAAAATTTAATTATATTAGTTATATATATATTTAGTATACTTATTATTTCTAAACTATGTCAACTATAATTTCAAATTGGATTATTTATCTTAAAAAATAAAGCGATATACATAAACAGTATAACTATTAAAATAAATTTGTATAGTGCATATATATTTGTAATTCATAGTATTAAATTCTTATCATAGAGAAAATATACTTTTTCTAGTATTTTTAAAACATGTAAATTGTTTATATAACACTCTTACTTATGACCGAAATAAATCACAACAGAAGGAATTAATCACTAAAATGATAATATAGTAAGATCCTTTTCACGCTGTTTCGTTATAACGCAGTTGTTTCGAATTCTATATTTTTTATTGATTCACTTTGGCGGGGTTTTTTAAACAGTTATATCCGCATAAATCCAAAATCGTACGAATTTGTTGCTTCGATGCTACTATGCCGTCTGGCAGTGCGTTTGTTTTCAGTGCAGACCTGAACATACGAAAGTCTGCCGCAGTCACAGTTAATATATATGATCGGTTATCAATGTTATTTTAAAGTAATAAAAATAACAATTATCCAATTTTAGTTTTAACTCGAATGCTGCCACTTCGAATATTACGATACGGACAAAGTGGCTTAATCTACTACTTCGAACTATAGTTCTTTAAAATTAGTGAGTGTTTCTTTCATCTATATAGTTTTTTTGTTGTTTATAGTTTACTAAAATCTGATTACTGCCTTTTGTTCTAAAAAATTTTATTTTTTAATTTATTAATACAAATCTATATTAGCAATAAAAAATGTTTGTAATTAATATATTACAATAGTAATAATACATGTTATTAAACGAAATAAAAACGTATATTTTTTATTCATTGTCGTCTTTAATCTATCCCCATTATTTACTTTTTAAGACAACTTCGTATAACACTTGGTTGTTTTGGAACGTATTGCCCGCGTTAAACGGGGTTTTACTGTATTTAAATATAGTATTATACTCTCAAAAACAACTAGAGTACGTTACGTAAGGCTTATAAAAATTGAAAAATTTATAATGAATTACAAAACAGAAAATTGTTGCACTAAAAGGAATTAATTAATTTTTTAACAACTGTGTAGCTGACGTGCGAATGTGTTATTCTCTAGAATTTTTGGATTATCAACCGGTGTTAAAATGTTCAAAATAAGAATTGAACTAAATTTTTGTAGCTTTTTCAGCCTTTTCAATAAATTAATATGCAAATATGGAATACGTTTGATTTTCTTAAAATAGCAAAATGTTATTTTATATGAAGTATCTAATATGCTAATGAATGAAAAACTGAAAGCTATCTCTACTATTCTTCCATCTATTGAATAAAATGTTAACTAATTTAATAAAGTACAACTATATAGTACAGAATTTAATATATAGTTGAAAATTTTAATTATATTTAAGAAAGCTCTTTAAAGAATTATTTTCGATTGAAAAAAAACATTGAAAATATTTACATTATTTTCTAAATAAAAAACAAATCTATTGTATTTAACTATTAGAAAATGTAGTGTTCTGTATTTATCTGTTATTAAAGTTTCATTATTCATATATACGTAGGTTTTTATATGTTTAACATCGTCAATGAAACACTATTGAAGCTTTAAACATTTAAAATTCGTGGAAGAATTCGATATAGGATATTGATATGATTGATGAACAAGAAATAAATAAATCCGAAAATTTCGAATATGTAAAATTTTGCATTTTTAAAATTTAAACACATGGACTGATTGAACAGTTTTTAAAAGACCTTTGGAGTATATAACAATAAATAAGAGTTTTAATGAAATTTAGATAATATGTCTGTCGGAAATAAATTTATTTCTTTACTATAAGAAAAAATTTAAATGTTATTTGAAGTAGCTATTGTAAGGATGGCGAAGAAGCCGCCTGTCGTAAAAGGCGAATAAAGGGTGCATCTCGTACCATTCGGTGGTTGACGCGTCCGTCACTGGGGTCTCATTCGTGAATCCCTATACTGAACCAAGACTGTTGGGGTGCCAAATCCGTCATTAAGGTCTGGGATGGGATCCCATACGAACACGGATCTCGCACTATATTCGCACCAGCATCGTCATTGGAGGAAAAAGATACTGCTAAAATCTCCATATTAAGCGCGGAAAGCGAAAAATTCCCAGGACAGGTCCGAGGCCTTTGCAGAAAATGCTCGGTGGTGTATAACAGCTTGTAATAAACTCCGATGGATCGGGCTTTAAGTGTCTGGTATAGATTAAAAGGCAAATGGAGAAGAAGAAGAAACAGAATAAGAAGATCTCGGGGGCGGAGTTGTTCTCGTTTTGACAACTGTAATGTCAGCCTGACACTAGGGGCTTGTAAAGTGTATCCCCAGAAAGAGAAATGTCGGATGGCTGTAACATGAATTTCTCGCTCGGCATGTGCAAATTATGTGGCACGTGATACGTGACGCAGAGGTCCGGGATTTAAAGATTGACTCAACTACTCGATTATAACTAAAAATTAGTGTATTTATTTAACATAATGAATATATAACATAAAGAGATCAACAATAGTAAACGATATATATATACTAACAGACCCGTGCCCGGCGTTGCTCGGGCTGTTCATGGTATTGTTTTAAGTTCCTCTTTTTCTTAAATTATAACCTTTTAGACAACATTCAAGATTTCCTTTAATGTATTCTGGACATCTTTCCCGTATAGATATATTTTCTATTTGAAATATGTGTCTTTTGGAATGTTTCATTCTTTGTCTTTTTTCTCTATTAGAAAATTCTGTTGATTTGTTCGATCATCTGATGTTTCATTTTCTCGAATTAAACACAATCGTTTAGCAGCAAGAGTTAATTTACCTATTGGGGGATTGTTTAAATAGAGTTTCTGTCGTCCACGGTTTATAGCAAAAACCGTATCTAGATGGTGTTCAGATAAATCACGGTTTTAAATGCATTGCAAAGATGTAGATTATGACGAATCTAACAGAACAGCGGCTAATCCGCCGCTGTTACTACAGTTCCTATTTGCCCCCCGTCGTCTGAAAATTTTCAGCCAATCAGTATCTCGGATTCAATCGATGACATCAATAAAATGGCGGAAGTTCGAAATGAAGAATTTTTTAAGTTACACTTAAAACATTTAGTATATTCTTTAAATTATATTTCACTCAATAATAATTCAAACAAATATGAACGATTCTACAAACTATGAAAATTTAAGGCATGCGCAAGAAACCGCGGCCCAGATTCTAAACCTGGCTAACAGCTGGTCTAGAATATACAGTATTTTAGTAACCGATTTTCTAGTCCTCGTCTGAGCTGCGTCTGTTAAGACGGTTCGTTTATGCAATGCAAATTTTATAAAACCGTGATTCCGATTGAGACCGAGATCTAATAACAATCGGCCCAAAGAGTTTCCTCTTTTTCGTAGCATTATGAAATTTATATAACTGTACTATGTACGAAAACTTTATACATCCTATGAAAACAACACGTGAAATGACATAAGTCTGAAACGAAGAGCTTCAAGAACTACGTGAATTAATCTCAAATACAGATTCTTCTACATAATAAAAATTTACATTAGTAAAAATTATGAAATAATGATTGAAAATGCTGATAGATTAAATAATAAATCAGTAGCCGCATAAATAATTAGAAAATTTTTATAAAATTCTATTATAAAAATTAAATTCTATTTGCGTTGCTATGGCAATTACGGTTTCGTTTCTTCACACGTGGACATCGATGTACGTGATAATGATACTGACAATCTTAAGGGCATTAGGAAATACGTTGGTTATTTCATCGATTCAGTCTATCTTGCCTTATAGTTGAACATACACGCACAGGTATTTAGATTTATATATATATATATATATATATGTATATGTAGACATATATATAGATTAGATATATTTCTAATAGATCATGGCTCTGAATAACACGACCATTAGCCGATCACGACCAATCGAATGACCACCATTAAGCCTAATCAAAGTTTAACTTAAGTATATTAAGCTAAATAAAGTAATGTAAGCTATAAAGTAATGTAAGCGTTATGGCGTATGGGCCCGGCCCCTCTATAACAGCGGCAGTTATGGCGTCGGTTATGGCCCTTGCACGGGCTGCAGGGCAGTGCCACCCCCCTTATGGCCCTTGTATGCGGGGTCATAAGGGGCCTTTCTTTTTTAAACAGAAGATCTTTCCTATTTGTTAATGGAAATTTAAGCAGGATATATTAAAATCTGCTGATATCGTTTATGAGATATTTCTGAGGGTTAAACATACATATCTTATTATTGCGCTAAATAATTTCGCTTGTAACGATAATAATACCATGTCTTATTGCTAAAGTTAATTATGGGCGGGATCCTGCGTGCAATTACATACAATTTAGATGCAAATACTTGTTTGGCGATTTAAGAAAATGATATGATAAATTCGACCAAAATAAGAGCATCTAAATTTTCGCATATATCTTGTTTCGGTAATACTGTGCTTGGCTTATATTTTTACATACGAGATGTTTTTGATGGGCCATCATTTGTTTTTTAGATGATAGTTATTTAATTAGAAGGGCATATATATATAGAGATGATCGCACTTACATCCCAGATTTATTCGATATCGGTCAAATGATGTGTCCTATAGAGACATTTCGCAGGAAAAAATCATCGCCTTCTACTCCTTTTAATCTTAGGCCAATTGGGCCCAAATTTTTAGACGATTTTAAGAGAACTACGCTATGCCTATAATCAGAAATTAATTAAAATGGTTAAGAAATGCGATATGTAAAGCCGTTTATGGAAACCAGATCCCCTTTCTCCCACTTTGTTTTGACCCGATTGCGCTCAAATTTTCAGGGGGCCTGAAGTAAACAAATAAACACCTATATCCCAAATTTCATCGATATCGGTTAAACGATGCGACCTGTAGAGGTGTATGCATAGGAGAAGAAGAATAAAAATGACGCTTTTTTCTCGCTATCTGCAATTTTTAAATCGCTCTAATTAATTTCTAAATTTCTAATTCTAAATTTGAAATTTTGTATTTAGAAATCTATACCCTATTGAATACTCTTGTCAAATGAAATTATCAGGTTAATAATATTTTACTTAGGGTCAAAGTTACAGCGAGCTGAAATTAGGTTATAATGACTCCGTTCATAATAGTCAGTAAGTGAATACTGTACTTCACTTAAGAGACACTGCCGTGCCTCTTGATTATATACAACTTAATTTTCCATTGGCAAATGGAAAAGATCTGTTTATACAGCATAACGTGTGGTTGACACAATAGCCATACACTATAACACGACAAGAATCCAAAATTTCTTTTCGGCGTTTTATCATCAAACGCAAACATTTTTTCTTTAAAATACAAATTAACTAATAAAGTGGCCAAAATAAATTTTGTTTCAATAAAATTATTTTATAAAATATTAGATAAACGGTTTCAATAATAAAGACTGTATTACGTATTTTAAATTTTCAAAATTATTGTATTGCTTAATTGTTACGTCACAATTCAGTACTGTTTAATTAGTTCTTATACCTCACGTGATAATTCACTCACGCGATGTTTAAGCATATCGTCTGTCATAATCTCAATATTTTATTTTTATTAATAAATTTTATTAATACAAAATTTTTGTTTAAAACAATTTTAGAGGATAAATAAATAAAAAAATGAGAAAAAAATTATCAAATCGTGACGTCGTATTGTTATTTATAAAAGTGCGCAATTCGATTGGTTGCAAATGAATCCTATGATCGAGATTATCCAATAGGATACGTCGACAGTGTAAACGCTAGGTGAAGTAAAGGAAGATCGACAAAACAAAAATGGCGACCATGGCTATGTTAGTGAGGCGTTTAAATTCGAAGTTTGTGAAAATTGTACAACAAAATAGATTAATGTCTATGGGCGTATCTGAAGAAGTAGCCGACGGTTGGTTATTAACAAGATTTATTCTATTATTGTTCTCGAGTTGTCTTTGATCTCTACTGTAAAGGTCGTTTGAGCTTCGATTGCTGTTTATAGACGATTTTATCCAATTTTAACTCTCTAAACACAATATCAGCAAGAAATATGTTAATTTATTAGTAGAAATGCTTAGTTAAAGCTATAAATTTGGTTATAGTAATGTTAATTAATGTAATCTGTGTTGAATATGATTTTACTTTGCCTGCCTCATATGTAGAAATATTATATGGGATAACTAAAACTTTCTACCTTTTTTCGATAGAATATTTATTTATTTTTAATGAAACTCTCATCAGCAATGTTTTTTATGTAAATAAACTGCTGATGAGGGCTAAAAATAAATATTTCTACCTAAAAACAGAGCTTGTATAACTATTAATTATATGGAATGTTTAATATGCTCTTAGTTCTCTGCCAGTTGTGATACAAAAAATAAAATTTAAAGAGCGTAGATAAGTGAAAAAAACCTGAAATTCATAAAAACAAAATTACTGTTTTTTGAAGAAAGGAAATGATCAAAACAATAAGGATTTTGTGCATATAGTGTGCATGACATTAAAATTTTCATTGTATGAATCAAGCAATAATTCATACTTGTTAACTAACTGCTTATTCACTTTTTAATACGTCATCAAACTCAAAAACAGCAATCTTTGCAGTCGTGGAATGTTCTTAATATCAGAAACTTTTTTTTATAGCTAATGCTTTCGGTACAGGTCATCATCAGCTAATAACTTACATAAAAAGAACATTGAACACACAAAATTCTAAAATGGTTGGTTACATAGTAACCAACTGTTTTAGAATTTTGTGTATTTAATGTTTCTTTTTATGTAAGTTACTGATGATAGTACAATTTAAACCAGCACTATAAGCGAGTACACTTATTTTTATTAGTGTAAAACATTTTCGGACCTATACAATGGTCCCTTATCAGTACAAATCTCAAGTAATATAGGTTCTGTTCTATGTTAGTGCTGGTTTAAATTGTACTGTTATTTAAGAACAAGTTGTTTCGATATGTGTTTTAACCTGATGATGGTATACCTGTATGAAAACATTAGCTATAAATAGTTTCTGATGTTAAGAACATTCTATGACTGCAAAGAGTGCTGTTTTTTGTTTGATTTGAAAGTCTTGATTAATAAAAAAATGTGAGTAACTCGGATGCCATTATAATTATTATTATTGGTTAATCTGCATGCTTATTTTTTTTTATTAATGAGTAAAAATGGACCGTCTTGCATAAATTACATTTGATCAAATTAAGGAACGAGAATACAAATTAAATAACGGCACTCTCTGCAATCGTGAAATGCTCTTAACACCAAAAATTATTGATTGCTAGCATTTTCGGTAGTAATGTACCATCATCAGGCTACAAACTTTCATAAATAAGAACTTCGAGCATATAAAATTCTAAACGGTTGGTTACTATGATTACATGTAAATAGTAACCAACCATTTAGAATTTTATATGTTCGAAATTGTTGTTTATGAAAGTTTGTAGCCTGATGATGATACACTAGTACCGAAAACGTTAGCGACCAATAAAGATTTTTGGTGTTAAGAGCATTTCACAACTGCAGAGAGTGCCGTTATTTAATTTGCATTTAAAAAAATGAACAAGCAGTTTATTATGAAATAAGGAATGAGAGAATTCAACGTTTTTATTCAGTTCAAATCCAAGTTGTTTTGTCTGCTTTAATTTTCGTGCAAAATTTTGTGATATTAATATGTAGCATATTCTAAACTTAAGCAATTTGCAATATTTTTTTTTTTTCCTATTTTTTAGCTAACATGAAGAAATGGAGAATGTTAACTTTCCTGGTGGCTCTTCCATCCGTGGGCATCTGCATGGTTAACGCTTACTTAGGAGAAAAGGAGCACATGGCTCACTGGGAGCGTCCGGAGTTTAAAAAATACGATCACTTGAGAATTAGAAACAAGGTAAAGTTGCGCAGAAATGCCCTCGATTGGAATAATAAGCCATACTAATTTTTATTAAATTTCCAATCAAAATGTACAAAAACCATTTCTACGATTTGCAAATATTAATTTAGCTATGCCTCTAACAACTATTCATGGCTTATAATAATTGGAATTTATTGAAGCAAAAAGTGTTAATCGTCATGCTGAGGATTTTATCACATTTCTTTGCAATAAGTTTTATCAAAACAATGAAATGCAAAATTGTCGATTTTGTTATGTTGTTTTACTCTGTACCTTTTTTAATTCTAGAAAAAACAGCAAAAATTTTCCTCGGTTACCTGATGAGAGTGTGATCAAGCGTTTTAAACTTAATTTACAAAAATTAATAATGACGGAAGAGCACTGTGTGTTAATGTTTATTTTCTTTCAAAAAAAAAAAGTGGAAACGTTTGTTTTTTTTAATATTCTTCTGGCATGTATGCACGCTTGACTTGCATTAGGATGTAAGGATGTACTGTATATGTTTGACTTACAGAAGTATATATCCTCACACTCTGAGTGCCAGAAGAATGCTAAAATTGAATTGTTTTGACTAGTATTTTTTGTTCAAGTTGAAAAATTAACATCAATAGTAATGATGATGAGCACTATCATGTTGTTTATTCACATTTAAAACAAATTATGCAACAAAACCAGTTTTTTAATGATTTGAAACTAGTGAAGCAAAAACTGTTTGCACTATGATCTGATCAGTACAACACTGTATTAGTGTTGTACTGTACAAGTGATGTATCTGGTCAGTATAACACTTGTATTAGTGTTGTGTGTACAACACTACACTGTGTTCTAATCAGTGTTGTGTAATTAGTGTTATACACACAGATCAGAACACTGATCTGTGTACAACACTAATACAAGTGTACAAATATGATTTGTGTACACAACACTATACACTTGTATTAGTGTTGTACACTTGTATATCTGAAGTGTGATCTGTTCTGTTTGCACAGATCAGAACACTTGTATTAGTGTTGTTTATGAAAAGTAAATCCATTTTGCCCATTTATTAGTAATTAATAAATATTTTAATTTAGTGTTTTTCTGTACTTATGGGTTTATTCTTGTTATATTTTTCTTGTTGTAGCCATTTCCATGGGGCGATGGTAATCACGGACTCTTCCACAATCCTCGCAAGAACGCTCTACCAGAGGGATACGAAGACGTTTAATTTAATTAATTTAGACTCTAAACACTTGCAGTAAATCTTGTTAGAATATTTTGTTTATATCATGTAGAATATGGAAAAAATAAATACGATGAAACAGCTGTTTTTAGTTTGATTAAATTTAAAAATACTTATTCTCAAGGTCATTATTCGTCATAAAAGTTTTCGCTTTGTTCCGTATCGCGCTACCGCCACCGCGATCTACATCTGTCGACCACGTGATTCAGGGTCAACATAGGGCGGAGAAGGTCAAAGTTTGCGATTTATCGCTAGGCCGAATCCAAGATGCCGCTCTGCACCTTCCAGACCAATTTACCCAAGGAGAGAATATCTGCGGATTTTCACCTGCAACTGTCCGATCTGGTGAGCAAGACGCTAGACAAACCAGAAGAGGTGAGTTATCGTTTTAATCCTCGTTAATCGCGTTTAATTGCGGGTTTAGAGAAGACTGTTACGAAATCGGTTATGCACGCGATTAAACGATAACGCGATTCTGTTTAAATTATAAAACCGACACCGATTTTCTTACTACGTGTTTGGTTTTACCAAACGGTTTTTTTGGTGTAATGACGACGATCGCCTTAATGGGACCGATAAATGATGTATGACCTTACTAGAACGCGAGAATTTTTACGAAGTCGTTAAGGTCGACTTCATCATCATCATCCGTATAATTCCAGAACATAATTATCAAACTTAATATCAAAATTTGGGTTATTTTGAGTTCAATACATTATCGACAACGGTAGGATTGCATAGATTGCCATGCCCGGAAAAAATGGTACCAATCGAGGTATGCAAAATGCCCCTAATGAACGAGGATCAAAGGTTAACGTGATAGAGATGCTCACAATGCATACGGTTCGATAGTGTGGAGCGCGACCCGTGCTATGCTACCTAGACGCGTGTATATCCCGTTAACCTTTGACCCCAAGTTCATTAGGGATATTTTGCATGTATCGACCCCCCTATTGATCGATACTATTTTTTCCGGGCTTGGCAATGTGTGCAATCTTACCTGGACAACAAGTGGTGTTCAAACACCAAAATAATTTTATTACTACTTGATTAATAATAATATGAATACAATTAAGTACCATTATAATTATTCTCAAACTGTTATTGTTTAAGCACATTACACTTATGATAATTATACTGTCAATAAACAATTGTCGATTATTCAGTTCAAATACATGTCAGTTCTCTAACCTTAAGCAATAACCAGGAAAAATTCATTGTGTATTCAGTCAGTTAATAAAGAAGAATTGTATGTAGGTGTTGACAATACTAAACAAGTACTGTAATAAATAGTTCTGGTGTTTGAGTGATTTCTATTATTTATACGGCATTGCCAAACATTTCGAAATTCGTATTTGAATAATTACGATTACAAAAAAACACGTCATCTTTTTGTGAGAGAAATTAAGACTTAATACACTATTCATTGCTTCTGTTCGTATAAACTAAATAATACTACCAAAGATAAAATAATTTTGACTGCGAAAAGTGCTTGTTACTAGATAACTAACGTTTTCGGCATTAAACCGTCCTCAGGTTACATAGAAAACAAAACAGAAACAGAACAACAGATTGTTATGGTTACAACTGCAGAAGATTAATAAAAATATATATTTTATTTTTATGTTACCAAGACTCGAAAGCAGAACAGCTAACAAAACCAAACTAGTGCTGAAACGTTAACGGATTATCAAATTTTTATTCTTTGAAGAGTTATAAATGCTGAAAACATTAGTTACCTCGTAATAATCTCGACTGCGAAAAGTGCTTATCTTTGGTAATATTATTTAGAAAGATATTAAACTGCCAAACCAAGCTAAACAGTGTTCGGTATTGTGTTTAACAGAAGGTGACTGTGATAGTTCGGCCGGACACCCAGATGTGTAGAGGAGGAAGTAACGAACCTACCTGCCTGTTCGAAATCTGGTCGATTGGAGTCTTCTCTGCAGAAAAGAATCCGAGATATTCCGGACCCATTTACCAGTTCATCAAAGAAAAACTGGAAATTTCCGAAGACAAGTAACACGGTCGTCGTCTGTATTATTTTATGCCTTTTGTTTAATTTTCTTAACTCTGTTTTTCTCGTTTTAGGATAACGATTGTGTACCAAGACTTGAAAGCAGAACAGCTAGCAAAACCAAACTAGTGCCGAAATGTTAACAGATTACCAAATTTTTATTCTTCGAAGAGTTATAAATTATACATATGTTATATAAATAATATAATTAAAAGTTTCCATTTGTACAAAAATCTGTTAAGATAATTTAAAATGAATTATTCTATATTATATATAAAAGTTGTTGATTTAAAATCTTTATGTACAATTAAAATGTAAAATATTTATGACGTCCGCATCGCTGTTTTTGCTAAACAGATATTCTTGTGACTTTAGCTTAATAGCGATATTAGGGCATCAAAGAACTTAGCACGATCTTCCGTTCTCAGTTGTATAACTGTAAATATACAGAATGATTATACCTTTGAGAAGTGACAAATTATTAGTTTTGCATTACCTTACCTGAGCTGTCAAAGTAATCCATTACCACTTCGGATCTGGACTTGTGTGCTGCCTGTTCGAATGCCTTTCCGAAAAAGCTGAAATGGTTTGCAAGAACGTTAATCGTGCACAAAATAAAAATGTCTAAATCGTTAAAACGAAACCAACTTTTTTGAGGACTCTTCGGCTATTGGCGGAACGCCAATGACCAAACTCATTCCTGCACACTCCACGTTGGGTGTTACTAACACTAGAGGTAAATTCCTCAACCTTCTGTTCTTTGCCTGCCCAGAAAAGAAATTTAAAATTAAAGATGTATAGAATTGAAACAGGCTCGATAGAAAAAATTAACTCACTGCCGCATATTGTGCCTGTAGTAAAAATCTCGCAAGAACTGTGAGATGACCGGGAGAACTGAAATATTTGGCTTCTGGTAAACCCTGGAATTAAGTAATCAGTGTTAACGTTGATCATTAAACAATATAGGATCTTTTGATATTTGACTGTTCTACAAATAATAAAAAATAGGTATTCCCCAATTTACTTAACATGAATTCTGACAAAAATAATGTTTTTGTTTTAATCATAATTATAATTTGATATACAATGCAACACTACAATTTTATACAGTAACACCGTAACAATGGTTACAATAATACAGGTACTCCTTTCTTAATGACTTCTCAAACTTACGACCAAGCTTATGACTTTTTTTAATGGAAAATTTGGTTTTTCGGTCATATGAATCGCTTATGACTTCTATTGCATATAATTCCCTGCACTCGTAGTTCCAAAAATCTGACGAAGAAAAATACTTAGTGCATAATTAAGTATTATAAATGTTTTTACAGCCACGACAACTTAAGCCAATGACTTGTTCTAAACATATACAAACAAGTCACTTGCTTATTGACCAATTCGTTTACGACCAAGTCATGAGAATGGAACTCGGTCATTAAGTGAGGATTACCTGTACTGTAATGAAGATTAACAACACTATTGATGGTAATACTATATCACTGAAGACAGTTGTACATCTGTATCATATTACAATAATTATTACATACATTCTGCATTATTAGTAGTTTATAAATATGCAGAAAGTCCCTAATTTATGTGGTTTGAGAGGTATTTGAATGCATAAATCTATGACGGGATTGAAAGTTCTTTTTCAAAATGAAAATGCGACCATTAATTACAATAAGATAAATGTTAAACATTTAAAAATACAGCATTTTAAACCTATATGTAGCTTTACAATGCAATACTACTAGATTTCCAGCAGACAGATGCACTGGCATTTGCACAAAATGGGAAAAAGCAAGATGATGGATTAGAAAGCAAAAGCAGCATGCTCTCTGGTCGCCATGATTTCATAGGCTAATTATGTATATTGTTTTAATTTCTGGATTATATTTAAGAAAGTAGTTATCTGTATAAAAGGTCGGATGTAGATGAAGATATTAAAAATTCTTGTAACATTTATACATGACAAATAATTTTTTATTATAATTTTTTTTATTTTAAAGATTATTTTCATTTCTTTAGATAAAAATCATTATTTATAAGCTATCAAGTTCATTAAACACAAGCAACTCATCAAGCACAGTCTGCAGTGAATTAAACAATTCCCATTTAATAAGCTAACGTTTTCGATGTTTACACATCCTCTTCAGGTCTTTTAAGCTAACCGACATCGAACTTAAGTTTCGGATTCCAGTACATTAGAATCTTAGCTATCAAGTTCGGTTGCCTATAAAAAATATAGAAAAATCCATAAAGCACTTTAAGCAGGAAAAAATTACAAAATTTATTAGTTATTCAATACATATAACAACATGAGGTATGTTTTTAGCCTTTTATGACCCTCTTCAGCTGCTTCTTACAAGTGTGTCTTATGTTCTATACTGGAGTGTGTAGAATGCAAGGCACACACACTTGTAAGCAGCTGAAGAGGATCATAAAAGCCCGAAAACATTATTGCATGTTGTTGTTAATAATAATTCTGTATTTTTTCTTGCTTAAAGTGCTTCATGGATTTCTTGTAAATCATTATTTAATCAAACTATTACTTTATTGACTTTTATTTAATATTTTTACAGTCAAATTTTATTGTCGAGAATGTAATTGCCTTTTTTAACATTATGAGAAATAAATATGAATTCTTTGGAGGAAAAAAAAGTGAAGATTGTCAATGGCACGCTCATTTTTCAAATGCTGTACAAGCTCGGTGATACTTTGAGATCTTCAAAAAATCGACAGTAAACAGAAAGAAATACAGGAGAAGAAAATAGGAAAACAATGAGAAATAAATACTCAATTTAAGAGTTCTTACTTTACATACATTCCATGAAGTCGGGAACTACCTGTATAGAAATCTGAGAAAAAAGTGGAAGGAATTTTTCTAATAATAGTAGGTCGTGATATAAGAAAAAAAAGATTGCATCCTTAACCTCTCTTAAAAGTGATTACCAAACTATCACAGGTAATCATAAACATAATAATTCAAAATTTATTAGAAACAAGATTTATTTTAAAGTGTATTCGTCTTTTTTACACTCGTATTGCCTTTCATCAAATTACCATCAATAAAGTAAGTTAACTCGAAAGCAAAACTTTATTAACATCATATTCACTTACTTCTTCAATGACTGCATAAAGATATGGTCCAGAACAGGTGAGCTGCCTTAAGTCTAGAATTGTTTGAACTTGTTTAAAAACTGCAACCAGCTGCAATTTAACCATCTCAATTCCTTTTAACAGCAAATCTTTATTCTTCCTAAATTACAAAATTATTCATACTGTAATTATAACTGAATTAACATATTAAATTAGGAAGTAATATATTATTTACCTTGATAATGAATCTAGAGCTATTAAAAATCTGTCGGTGGGATCATTTTCTTTTTCCTGTGAAAAAGAATTATAAAATTTTTATAATTATTATTTATAAAATGCAGATAAAACTGAATTAATAATGATAGTACTCACAGAAGTTTCTAGAAGCGACAATGCCGAATATACAACATCTGTGGCAGAAAATTTATTTCGAAAACCGTGTTTTGCTATGAATGATCCATATACGATATCATCTAACCTTAAAATAAAAATGAGAAAATATTCTTGAAATAAATACTGGTATAACTTCAAAAATCAGCACTAGAAGCAAGTGAACTCCTTTACAACGTATATGGAACATCCATATATGCTGTAAAGGAGAGATAAATGTTTGAATTGTACTGATGAGAGACTAAATCGAGTCCGAAAACGTTTTACAAGAATAAAGACATTATATGTTACTTGTTCATTTGCTTCTAGTGCTGATTTTTTGAAGTTATAGTCTTTGGAAAAGCAAATTGTATTTAAATTATATAAATACTGGTAAATGTTTCCTCAAAATTTTCTTAATGTTAAAATTATATAATTTTTTTCCTGTAGAAAATCATTCATGGCTATTGTTAGCATTGACTATTTTTGAACCCATCACAGTTTGGCTAATATGCTTGATTGGCTCAAAGTGAAAGATGCGATTCATGAGTAGAGTCTAATTAGGTTAATTTTAATTATTCTGCCAGATCACACTTAGAATACCATTAATAACAACCACTTTTAGAGCCTATCACAGATTAGCCAACACCATTGGTGGGGTCAACTGAAGATTAAAGGATAGGGTTTGATGGTCCAGGCCCAGACTTCTCCTGAAAAACTAGAGATGTGGGACCAAGAATTCAACTTGGATTCTCCAAGGAATAAGAAATAGTCTTTATACAACAAAAAAAGGAAAAATATTGCAGAAATTGCAAAAGAATAATTTAACACCAATTGATGCAAGTCATTGCAACAGTTCTAATTCTTCTCTCGTTAATTAACTTCATATGCCTATGCGCAATATTTCAGAATATATGATATAAATCTGAGAGAGATGATTCCTTGAAAAATTAAGGGAAAATATAAAATAGATTATTAAAATATTCACTGTGTACAAAAAATCATTTAACATTTCCTTTTGTTGTTCTTGGAAAGTGCAACTGAATGTTGGTAGATAACTAATAACAAGAGTTTTGTAAATATATAAAATGATAGTTAATATGTTCATCATAAATTCAATTAATGATGGTTTTTGTAGAATTCAATAATTAAATTCACAATATTAATTAATTGTTAATTAAGCTTATTTTGAATTAAGTTGCCATATTACACATTTAGGCTGATCAATGAACTGGATGGTTGAACAAAGATTCAATGGCATAATCCAGGAATGAATTTTTCCCATATTGTAGAAGACTGCAGAATGGGTGGTCCGAAGCCTATGGGGTTATACATGATAACAGTTACTGACCTTACAATAAATATGTTTGATTTCACCTAATAAGCGACCACGACTACTCTTCAAAAAACTCATAAAAAACAATGACCCCCATATAGAAATGGGAAAAGCTTAGGATGTAGTAGTAGTAGTAGAAGACTGCAGAATGCCTGCTACAAACCCAGTAGTACTGTATTATATAATGACGTAAGTAGTCTGAAATGCCATATTTATGAATATTTGGCATTTATTTAGTGCAACTGTTTGATCTGTTGAATACTCAAACAAAAAAAAAACTTTTTACTTTACTTTAGTAACTCACTACAGCACTTCTTGCAGTATTGGGATACTAATTTTATTGTATACTTTATAACAGAACAAAGAAAAACTTTTTAAACTCTGGAACTTGTAAACCAATAACTATCAGTAGTCTAACTTTAAAATCTAGCAACTCTGATGTTTACAAACAAAATATTTTATTAGAAAAACATGGCTTAGTTCATCATTGAATATATTTTAAGATTCATATCAAAGTTTGATTTAATCAGATAAATTTAATCATCATTTAGCAAAGAAATGCTGCTTCAGCATCACAATAGAAAACCGTATGGTCATTGTACAGCAATGATCATAAATAAGTTAAATGTTAATATTTCGTCAATTCATTTTATGTAAAAAAAAAAATATAAAGATGAATTAAAAAAATAATAATTTTGATTATATTTGCAAAACAATTATACTTACCTATACTTCTCTGAAAGATCTTCAAACCAAGTTATTATATTATTCCTCAACTGCATATCCATTGCAGGAAATTTCTGTTTACACTCGACTAATGGCAACCTAATCAATATATTTTAAAATTATCTCTTATATTTATAAATTTATCATGAAAAACTGCAACATAAATACTAGAACTCACCCCATTTCTGCTAAGAATTCACAAAGACGTTTTTCTCCCTTGAGACTCCACAATCGGAATTTACATGCACTATACATAGTGTGTTTTAAACTCTCGTACAGAGACCAATGCCTATACAATGCTAGTTGTAAACTAAGTTGAAGTTAAGTAAATTTAATTATCTTAGAATTTTTTTTTAATTTAATGCAAAATAATAATAAGGATACTCTTTCTCGAATGAAATATGTAATGAGGTGATAGACTGTACATTTGAATTTCTTTCAGAACTAAAATTAAGAAAATGAAAAAAAAGACATATTTTTGAATTTTATATAACTTTCATATTAAAATTTAAAACTTCTTACATGTGATTATGTCGCGAAACGTGAGTTTGTAAACTACCAACTTGAAGAACATATTTATTCTGTTCTATCTTTCTGAAGACATACTGTTCTGTAAGACCGATTATTGCCCACCTTAAAAATGAAAAACTTCTTAAGAATTGAATTCATAATCATTTTCATTTTTATGTAATATAATTTTAAAAATTTTACCCACCATAGAAGATCATTTGTGTCTTTCGAAAGCCTCCATGCAAGTTCAAACATGGATACAGCAGTCTGTTTAAAAAACAATATTTATTCTATATGCAGAATCTTATATGTATCATTTATGTAATGATTTGAATACTTACAGATGGACCATAGTAACTGAACTGTGTATAATCAAACATTATCTTCTGCCTGTAGAAAAATATATACATTCGTATATAGTATCTACAGCATGTCTATCTATGCTACTGTATATCTATCGATAAATTACATATATAAAACTAATAATTAATTTAACTTACCTTCTTTCTTTCCAAAGTCTTCTCTCTCTTCGACGTTCAAGAATTCTTTCATTTAATCTAGTCTCTGAATCACTTTCTTCTTCTGACTGAGAGATTAAAATGAAAAGATTAAGCCATAAAGAAAGAAATGATCTGCAAGAATGTTAATAAGTTTTCTATGATGTGTTTATTTGAAACAAAAACAGTTTAAACACTAAAAGACATTTACCTCGTCTTCTCTGAAAATATCATCAAATTCTGGAATAGGGTCAGTATCATCTGGCTTCATGAGGAGATGAATTTGAACACCATTGTAGATATTATAAACATCGATAGGTCGGTGGCTTTAAGAAAACTTTGATAAGTCCAATAAGAAAGTTAATATTCATTCTTTATAAAAAAATAAATATACCTATCTGCAATATAAAACATGATATCATCCTGAGGCTGTAATAATTCTATAACATCTAATGTAGCTCCACAATTGATCATAACAACATGCTTTATCTAAAGAAAATGATAAAAATGAAAAAAATTTATAAATTGAATTTTTTATTAGAAAGGAAACAAAGAAACACTAGAATTTTAATACCTGTTCACCATGTTGCTTGAATGCCTTTACCAAAGCAGCTTTATTTGGTACAGGGATTAATGTATATAAAATATTATCACACTGAAAAATATACTAAAAACAAAAAACCAATGATTCACTCAGACATTGCAAAATTCTACAAATTAAATAAAAAATAGATTACTTGTAAAATCCTGCAGGCACACAAGGCATCGATATCAAATCCCGCAAGTATTAAAACCCTCTGAAAAATATTAAAATGTGATATTTAGCTTATATATCTAAATATAAATTTTATAAAAAGTTAATATCTAGATTCAATAACAGCACTACTAGCAAGTTTTCCACAACGTTTATTATTGTAAAATGTATTCACAATACGTTCGTTACAATTATCGAACATATTATTCTTGGTGTTCCTAAAGCCAAGAATAATATGTTTGATAATTGTAACATGCTCGATCTTTCATATAAAGCTCGTAGTGTAGTGATGAGGGACTCTTATGACAGTCCGAAAACGTTTTACAATAATAGACGTTGTGGAAAACTTGCTAGTAGTGCTATTATTGAATCTAAATATTGATTTAGAAGCAAGTCATTTATAAAAAGTTGCTAGATATTCCTTATTAATTTAATTAAAATTTAAATTATTAAACATGTTAAAACAGTATTTTTTGTAAATTTTGTATCTTTGTCTTTTAAACACAGAATATTAAACTTTAAATCACAAAGTTTCAAAATAAAATTGGAGTACATGTTTAAAAACCATAAACTGAACATTGAAAAACTATGTAATTAGTAATTTAATATTGGTAGTAACTTAATATTTTTTTCGATCTGTTTCAGTAGATTCCCAATTTATTTAGTTTCAAGTTCTGCATTTTCAGACGTATATTGATATGAAAGTCTTCTGTTTATATTAAATTAGTAATGTTTTTAACTGTTTTATTCATTTATAAAACAATTCCCATATAACACAGTACTTCTACAACATTTCTTTGCTCTAATATGATTAGGAATTTGTGACAATTCTCAAACAATACAGTTTAGAATTTGCATTAAGCCTTAATTCAGTCTAACATGATTTTGTAGGAATTTAAACTACTGTATTTTGGAAGGATTCTAGTTGAGCTACAGCATGCATATCTAATTAAAGATTCACTACCCACCGACTGATTTATAAAATAAAAATTGACAGTTCTGTTATGTTAAAGCTTCACTCTAAAATTATCTTGGTTTTCATGATGTTTTTATTAGAATCTATCATACAATCAAAAAATAAGAATTTAATTTCGAGTCGACAGGCACTATCACTATTGATTGATAGATCCACATGCTGTAGCTCAACTGGAATCATACCATACACTAAATACAATCAATAAATCATTATCAGTTTGATTATTTTTATCTGTATCCATATCACAATTTTTTTTTCAGAAAAATAACTCAAACAAAAACAGCCTTTAAGCATGATAAAAACTGTTTTTAGTTTATTCAGTGTGTCTGAAGAAGAAATATATCCTACTGAAAACATAGAAAATAAACATTTTTTATCCTGTTTAAGTGCTGTTTTGTCTCAGCTCTTTCTATGATTATTAATTTATAAAATATCAAGGGATGCAATTATATATTACTGTTGTAACAAAAGAGCAAGGATTCTATACTCAAAAGAATTTTGTTTGCAGATCAATATTTAAAAAAATAAATACAAAGATTAGACCCAGTGTTTCCCAATTTTTAACCTGAGAGTAAACCCTTTTGTATTATGTACAATATTATAAAGCCTCTAAATTTTTAGGTCCATACTGAGTTTAACACTAAAAGACAGTTAATGTATAATTTTATTGTTCTTAAAATTATATATTATTAATTCTGTAAGCAAAGGATTTTTTTCATAGAATCCTTAATTCCACCTCATAGAATCCCAGAATTCCATGGATCATCATTTGAGAAATGCTGGATTAGACAAAGAAAATTTTGCAATTCTTTCATTTTGAGTGCAAAGTTAAAATAAACAATAAAATATGGGCAAGATTTTACTTAAGAAGCTACATCCTGTCCAGTTAGTTTTTAAGATAATGGAATGACAGATCACATGGTATTAAAGAATCTTTAATTCTCTAATAAATACAGTTGATTCCTGATTTACCGGGGGAGGCGGTTTAACCAGGTTGTGGCTTAACTGGTGTTTGCTAAAAAAAGATTTACATCTATGGCAAGAATCATCAGCAGGAATGCTAGAGAGAAAGAGAGAGAACAGACATGGAATTTGACAATGAAATTCGAGTTGACAATGACTTTTCAGGTCTCTCCATCCTTCCCCCTTACCCAAGAATTTGAACTGTCAGATTGTTCAAGTTCTTTTGTGTAAGTATTTCTTTTTTCTTTGTTGATACAGTTGATTTGAAACTTTATTAAAGCACAGTTCCTGAAAATACAGTACATGTAAATTGCCATGTAGTATTTTTTTATTCATTGTATAGTGGTTATTTATCTTTCTCGTTTTTTTCCTGCCTTTGAATTAAAACTGTGATTTTGAGTTAACGGTGGCTATCTTCCCCTCTATTACCCTGATAAATCAGGAATCAACTGTAAATCATTACTTTAGCAATCTATAAAACTGGCATGTCTTATCATCAAAATGGAAACCATAACAAATATAAAAGATTGGCAACTCTTGTGTTAAGAAGCAAAATGGATAATGCATGGACAGTCAGATAAAATCCTTCTAATATACATGGTTAGCAAGAAATAAGTTCCCCACTTCAGAGGACTCTAGAATGCGTTCTACAGGTCCAAATGAGATAAAATTTGAA
>WUQG02176097.1:0-22818 GCA_011317285.2 Androctonus mauritanicus
TAGCAGCTAAACTGAACATAACAAGAAGGCAGAAGGCAGAAAAGAAGTGAAAATTCTAGCCACGCCAAAAGCATGAAAATGAATCATAAGAAACTGTAACAAGACCTTTCATAATTGTTCAATGGTTAGTTTTATAGAGATTTTCTTTAAATCAAAGAACATTTCATTTCCGCTCAGTATATAAAGGGCTTTAGATATATTTTTAACTGTAAATAATAACTGTAATTATTTACAGTTACTATAATACAGTAACTGTACAGTAATAACTACAGTGTTTACAGTTACTGTAAATAATTATTACAGTTACTATAGTAATTATTTATAGTAATTGCAGTACTGTAGTAATTATCAGTATTTAATTTACAGTTAAATAATTATTTAACTATAAATAATAACTAATATTGTTCACGAATAAGTTCAATGTTAAATTATAAATTCGTGAACCATTTATTTTAACCAAAAGACGTATTTTAGTTTGTAGATTAAATAATTTTTAATAATATTTCTGTAAAGAAATATTATGGGTATAAATAAGTATGGTTTCATTATATATAATATAATAAAATACATGCGATCCTTGAGTTACGATCATAATTCCTACGTACGTTTTGTTGGTAACTCCGATGCTGCTGTTATTTGGTCCATAAAAGTCTTGATGTAACTTTATACAGTTTGTAATATAATTAAAAAAAAAGGACCAATTAAAAGTTTCTTTCTTCGCAGATTTGAATAAAAAGTTCCAGTAGATTTAGAAGCTTAAAAATATTATCAAAATTATGAATATATTTATAGGAGTATAGGTCGTGCTTTAAAGAGATTTCATTGAATTAAATTGCGAGTCTTGGTACGAATTAATGACGTAAGATGAGATATGATTGTATACTGGATATCTACTTGTGTATACATTAAGTTATCTGCCATATTATAATCGTTATCAAAAATTATTTTTATGAAATTTAACAGTAATTATCATATTTATAAAACCATGAATAAAAATTATATATCTCTAATAAAAACATATTCAGGATTGAAAGGAATAAAATATTTTCTGAATTTTATTATTAAAATTAAAATAATAGTTTTCTTCAAAATAAATGTTATCCCATCTGAAAATATACTGTATACGAAATTTCAAACGATATTAAAAGTAGGCCGAAGTTTTATATCGCATTTAAGTTTATATCAGAATGTTTATATTAAGTCATTGGGTAATATGATAAGCACCTTATATATTTATAGGTGTAATATTCAAAGTGCTAACAACGAATCTGTTTACACACTATGATATTGTTTAGCTTTATAAGGCACTTGTCGTTACTTATAAATAAAGAAAATAATTGATTTTTCACTATATACAATTATTCAAATTGAGGTATTTCGAAGTTGCAAAAGCACGTGTTGAATATTTTATATATTTTGCTGGATCTTCTGATCATTAGAAAATATTTAAAATTGGAATAATATCATAGACAGGATGTAAATACATTTCTGGTATTGGTTACAGAAATGCAAACCATAATATTATCAAAAGAATGTGACCTCGATTTTAAGTCAATATGACATTAATAATTTACATCACTATCATCTAACAAATAGCAGCATTTATTTTTTAATTAAGTGAAAATGACAACACTATAATGCAACAATAGATTAATTCAAAAAACAATGACGTCATGAGGAACGATCTATGATGTGTAACGACTTAGTTTTCTTAAGTGAATATTCATGCATAATGCAGAGAAAAATTATAAGTTTAGAATATCAATACAGTAAATAGATAAATGTGCAGGTTAAAATTTCTATTAAGAATAAAATTTACATTATGACTACTATGGCGGCGATCCTCAGTAACAAAAACAAAAGGATTCAAATGGAATACACATTCTTCAAAATTCCGCAAATATTGAATATGTTTAAAACATGAATACGTCCTTGAAAATAATAATACCGCAAAAATAACTTACAGAAAATCACATTTTGAACAATTTTCACTATAATGCATCCAGAGATATGTTAAATAGAGTTTAACATATCTCTGGATTTTAAATAGAGTTTAAAATCTAAATATAAAATTTTAATTTGTACAAGCATATCCCGAGTCATGCCACCTTAAGTTTCAGACCATACAATAACACGAAAATATAAATAATCGAAGCACTGTCATTTTTTTCACATATTTATGTATGCCGTAACTCAGAAACAATGGCGAGAGGAGCTGCTACCACGGTCCTCACAATTTTAGGGACTTCAATTTATGACTCAATATGTTAGAAAAAATATATTTTTATACTGTTCGAGCCAAAATTTTTCAAAATTGGAAGTTTTCTATCAAATTCTTCATCAGTTTCTTATACACTTATAACTGTATATTTCTCAATTTTGTCTTTTTTTGAAGTGCTAGAAAAATATCAGTTGCCCCAGGTTTCGGATTTTGTCTGAAAGTCTCTGAATGGATGTACTTCCCTGCAATTGTCATGCATATATATAACTGGCATAAATGAAATATAACTAAAATAATACTATAGGTTTAATTTTGAAAAAATAAGCACTTTTATTTCAAAAGTTTGCCGCTAAAGACCCATAACTCGAAATTAAACATTAAAACTTTGGGGAATGATGGAAATTCAAAATGTACCTAAGTTGGCAGTATCATAAATCGAGAAACCGAAACTCCGGACTGTATGCTTTTTACTGATAGAAATCGTACAGATTATAAAAGTTCAACATTTTTCCATCTCATATACAGGAAAACCAGTGCTGTTGACCAACCTACAAGCTGTGACCATCTGAATATTCGTCCAAACATATTACGGGTTTTTAAACTATGTAAAATCCATCTATCTGTGTTCCGTGGCCATGGCCAGTGATATTTAATTTCGGCATCTTGTGTCAAATATCTACTATGTGGTTAGCAAATCGTGTTTTGATCAGAAATGCCAGATGGGCTCTAGATCTTCTATTATCTGAACATTCTAAAATGAAAACAATCACCAAAACAGACATTAATTAGTGATTTCCTTCCTTAGATTTAATTAGTAATGTAAAACTCTGCATTAAAACTTTTTATTTTAAACTTTGATGTTTTTTTTTGCATATTTTACGCCCCTTTCCAATCAGGGAGATTACTAAGGGGTGATCCAGTTACCACGGGCTGCATCCACACCTATGGGGCGGGCCGGATGGTAAAGGACGAGGATCGTCGGGCCGGGCCCAGTACTACAAAAAACTTTCCAGTTAGCAGACCCGGGACTCGAACCCGGTTCCTCCGGCGTAGAACGCCAACAGCGTTACCACTCGACCATCTGGCCGCAAAACTTTGACGTTTAATCAAGAAATTTTAATTATCTGTGTCTGATGGTCAAGCTGTGCTTGGTGGCACAATCAGCAGCCGAAAGCTGGCTACATAGCACATGTTTTCCTGTATATGTATTTTCTTTTTGAAATTTTTAAATAATTTTAAGCAGCTGAAAGTGTGTTACAAAATTGCAGTAAACCTAAACTCAAATAAGAAATTATAATAATATTAATAATAAGTCGATGTAAGACATAGATATTTCATAGATTGCGAAAATTTAGCATATCAATTGTGAATGTTTCATAACTTTTAACATATCCTTTACTTATATAAAATATATAGATGACGTAATTTTATATTTATTCCATTATACAGGGTGTTTCAAAACTATATGTCAGAAATGTAAAGGCAGGTAGAGGGGGACCTAAATAAGCAGATTTCTTAATGGAATGTGGGTGCGAAAATGCAGCGTTGAAGTGCTAGCACGTAACGCAGTATTATCAACAGGTAACTGTAAAGAGAAGTAAAGTCAAAGGAAAGCAACAATTTAATCAGTTTACAATAATTGCTCGAAAGAGCGACCACCAAACAGCAACAAGATTCACAGCGGCAGCGCATGGATTGGCGTACATTAGTAAAAACGTCAGGCATGTCATGCACATTTCCAGCAGCAACAGAC
Source organism: Androctonus mauritanicus (assembly GCA_011317285.2). NCBI lineage: Eukaryota > Metazoa > Arthropoda > Arachnida > Scorpiones > Buthidae > Androctonus > Androctonus mauritanicus. The sequence continues at coordinate 3,975 of WUQG02176097.1, forward strand.
AATCGGGCAACCAGTTCTTCTTCACATGTTATGGGACTATCGTACACCATGCTTTTAATGTGACCCCAAAAGAAGAAATCTAAGCACGTCAAATCTGGGCATGTTGCTCAAAATCCGTGCGGAGAATGGCGATTCAAGCCAGTGAAGCGATTTTTCGAACTCAACAGCGCCCTCTCGCTGTATTTCCGCACCCACATTCCATTACGAAATCTGCTTATTTAGGTCCCCTGTACCTGCCTTTACATTTCTAACATATAGTTTTGAAACACCCTGTATATAATATTTATCTGTTATATGCAATATTTATTAAATATTTACTAATTCTTATACAGTATTGCAGCATTACATGCATTATAATGTAGCGAAAATTAAAGTTGAACTCAGTTAGCTGGAAACATTTCTTTCCACTAGATACTTCGCCATCCTTTATAGTTTGAGTTTCAAAATTTAATTCGTTTTGCCATGAGTGTTACTTGTGATATTAATAGATCATCAATAGAGTTAACTATGGATGACAATCGTACTTCTAAACGGTAAGATTTAAATAATCACAATGTAGATTTGCAAAATATTTTTTAAAATGCTTAATTTAAAACTGTAGAAATAATACACATACACATGAGTTTTATAGAATGAAACTAGATTTCGCACTTTGGTGATTCAAGTATAACTAATCGTTGAAATTTATAATTAGAATTTAAATCCAAAAATCCGCAATCTGACTTTATGAAAGCGCAAAGTTTTCAAATTTTTTTTAAGTTAAACTATATTTCATTTTAAAAATATTTCAATTTTAAAAGTAGATACTATCCGATAATCCGGGAAATTAGAAAATGCAATAAGTCTAAACTCTCAATCAAGTTTCCTGGTATAATAAAAGTCGAAAAGTTTGAGAGTTTTCGGACTTTTATTGTATTAGGAAATCATAATTATTTTGAAGTATCACTTATGCTAATTCAATAAATAAAGAATGACGAAGATCATACGCCAATAATCTAGAACTATCAATAATCTACTTAGAATCATTAGCGAGTTCCGAAAATAGTTTTGTTAAATAAGTGTCAAAAGTGTTGCAAACCGATTCGCTTAATATGTAGTAAAAATGAAACAATTTTAAATTTATTTATCTCAAAATATTTACAATATATAAAGATTTTTTTATTCTTTGTATAACGGAATAGTTTTTTGGTAAAATATTACTTCATATTACTTTAAAATATACAGAGCTAATGATAATGAATGGTCACAACTTTGGGAATCTATACTAAATTTCTATCTGAGTAAAAATGCCATATATACATAGATCCGGTTAGGAATCTTTTACAGCTGCAAAAGAAGGCTACGGAGAAGCAGATCTATTTATAATAGGTGTGAAAAAGTACCATTTTCAGTCTTACACAATGAAGCTGTCTATGAATTGCCTAAGTAGCTCGTTTAATTGTTTGTTTGTCGTTGATGAATGTTGCACAATTTAAAACGTGATTGAAAAATGCCTATCGTAATGGTTCTTAACCGTGCGTCGGCCGGATTGGCCGAGTGGAAACGTTTCGGCTTTCCACTCTGGAGGACGCGGGTTCCAGTATCGGGTCCCACCCCTTGAAAATATTTATCATGGGTTCCGGGCCCGGCCTGTTGATCCCCGTCCTCCACAATCCGGCTGATCCCTCCGCAGGGGTGGGCAGCCTGTGGAAAGGCTTGTTTCGTCCCGTCACATAGTATTCTTCCCGAATGGAGTGTGGCGTCATCTATTGACAAAAAAAAACAAATGATTCTTAACCGGTATTCCCCGGAACACCGGTGATTCGCGAAATTATGGAAACGAAGTCAACATGAATGACCTTAGCGTACTAAGCAGTAAGCGTTTTATAATGTAGACAAGATTCAACTTACATTTTCGAATAACCCATTAATCAGGTTTACCCACGAAAACAATTATTTTGATACAGTTTTCTTCATCATATTTATGTGGGTTAGGCTTTTCAAAATTAACGAACATAAAAAGTAAATAATTCGAAAGCTTTAATAATATTGATAAAGAAATGAGGATAGCTTTATCACATATTAGACCTGACATTGTTCAAATCTGCAAAAGACAGTTAGCTCAGGGATCGCATTAAACTTGATTTAAAAGTGCTCCATTTCTCTGAAAGAGTTACATACAGTTCTTAAAAATATATGTTTTTGCTGTTATTTAATGTGTTATGTATAATTTTTATTAAAATACATGTCATTGCATCTTTTTCTTGTTTGTTTCATGATTTTAGTGATATAGTATTCCGGAAATTTTCTTTAAAATCAAAAGTGTCCCTTGAATTCGATTTAAAAGGAGAAACACTATTGACCTATCGTGGTTTTCCTTTTAATGAAGATTAGCATTTTCATCTATCCTCAAAAATAACTTGAAATGTTTTGGTCTGTTGATCTATGTAGCCAAATACTATCAAATACAACTTTGCTTCTACAATAACCTTCTCTCGCAACCAACCCAGTTATAGCTCCGAAATCTTTCAGAAAAGAACTAATGTTTATTTGGCTATTTTCATTCAGACAGACCTCTGATATAGATTCCTAAACTTATGACTTTTCTTTACCATTCATTCTATATATTGTAAATCATCTTTTCTTCCATTTTGCTAATCAACGAATATATTAATAAGATATACTCATAAATCCGAAATTTGATGGCATGATTTTTGAAACTTGATGATAATAAAGAGCTATGACTCAATATCAAAATTTCATAAATAAATAAATATTACAGAAACTACTAATATTATTCCAAAAATAAACTGTTCATATTGGCCTAAATTGTGAAAACAGCAAATTAAATTGAAAGGATCCAATTTCGGAGAAATATTTTTAACTTACTTGTTAGTATGATACCACACTGAAATATTTTTAATATCTTCCACTCTTTTCTAGAATAAAATGATTAAATCTTAGAATTGTCTTGAAGAATACAATTTTTAAAATAATTTATTTAATATCATTACGTTTATTCCAAAATATTTTTGAATATGTCGATGGTAACAAAAAAGTGCCAATACGAAAGTAATCTCATTAAAGAAGTTCTAATGAAAGAAAATTATAATTTGAATTAAAACAAAAATAATGTTGTGGGACATGTTGCACAAGCAGATGGTAGAAAGAGTTTTATCTCAGGATTTCACTTCGATATCAAAAAGTATGAGATGTACTGTATTTCGTACTTTTTCTATTTTCTGTACTTTTTTTGTGCATTAACAAGAAAAAAAACAATGCTGTATGTTTTTAATTATAGTATTCATTATATGTATTTGACATACGTATATATTATATGCCACATACATTTAATGAAAAGTATAATCATATACATACATTTATATAAATATATTTATATATGCATATAATCTATTCATTTAATGAAATATATATAATCATATAAACTTTTTATTGTAAAAAGGCATTTTTTAATAACAAAATCTTTTCAATCTCTAATTATAGATGGTATAAACCACAAACAAGTAGAGAGAAAATCTGTTTAATAGCGACCGTTATTTGTGCTGTTTTATCAGTAATTTTTATAATTATCACAATTATACTGGCTGCAAACAAAGGTAAATATTATTCTGATAAAAGTTGCTTCAATTGATAACAACATAAATATAAAAGTAGTTTACCTTTTAGGTTTACCCTCTTTTATAGATTTATTTGAAACTCCAACTTCGAATGATGATAATGTGTGCTTGACTTCACAGTGTACAATATCAGGTTTGTATAATATTGTTATTAACAAAATTGAATAGGTTACTGTTAATTTAAAGTTAAATCTATAATGGATATAGTGTATGTTAGAAATATGAATATAATACCGTAATTACATAAAAATTAGAATATTTTATTTAATTAAAAATGATATAAATGCCCTCTTAGTTTGAAAGTCGCTTTAATACTGGGCCGCCATAAAATGACGAAAAGTGTTCAGAGCTCTCTAGGGCATCATGTATTGGACAAAAAATAACAAAATTCGGTGGACGTACATAGTGGAACATGCGATTTCGAATTGGAAAGAAAAAAATTTAATACGAAAGTTGCCAATATGGCGACTTTGACTCTGCATAAGTGTAGAATGTGTGATTAAGGAATGTGTAATCGCCAAATGAGATAACACACATCACGTTTCTGAACTATACACGGCAATATTTATTGTTAATTACACCAGATTCGATATCAGATATTCCAAGGACTGCATGCGGCGCGCAACATATCGGACTGAAAGATGTGGTAGAAACTGTGACAGATATTTATTTTATTGAAGAAATTATGAATCAAAGCTGTTGCGGAGTGACGGAATAGTATTCAATTCTGGATCCAACGTCTCGAGATATTTTGGAAATAAGTGTGATTCGGGTTGAACCTAGCGGTCCGGATAACCGTAATGGAAGCGTTCTGTGTTTCCACTCTGGAAGACCATGTTCCGTTCTCAGGTTGCTTGCATAACATTCTAAAATTCCAATAAACTTTTTCAGGATGTATTATGAAATAATTTTAGAAGATCGAAATCCCGTTATTTTTAAACGGATTGTGATAATTTTAAAATATCCTTTATAAGCAAGTCTATCATTATTAAATATGATGGAAATCTATTAAATTTAGAAGTTAGAGGCAGAAGTACAGATGAAAAATCAAATAACAGAACATTGTTATAAGTCACACTTATGAAGTTTAAGCTAACTTTTCTTGAATGTAGGTTAAAATGAGATACTTTCTATGAAAGATACTGTTTATAGATAATCCAAAGAAATGTAGGACGTATTGATTTTATCAGATTATTTGCTTTCGATTTTTATTTTAATTATCGATCATATAGCCGTTAGGTGAAGGAGAATCTCGGATCCATTATCGCATCTGTTTTTTTTTTTTCACAATATCCGCTATTCCACCGTGGTTTACCACTTATTAATGGAATTTTCATTAATATACAACTAGAATTGATTCAGCAGCGATAATATACTTAAGGAAACAATATAAGTTGTTCTGGACCTACATCACTCAATATCGAGAGTATTTAAACAAATTTGAGATGAATTTGGAGACTGCAAACTCAAAAGGTTTAGGATTAATCATATCGAATTTTTACCGTGTGTTTGACGACATTGTTTCTATTGCATTTCAGGCACGTACATTCAAGAATACGCTAAAATGGCGCCTTGTGCTGAAGAATTGGAAATTATGGTTAAATTATTTTCCGAACATAATTATTTCTCGATTGCTATCAAAGAGGACTTACAAAAACGAAAAATTTCTTTGAGTAAAAGTACTTTATGCAGAATATTCATAAATGAAGAGAAGTAACGTAAGAATAAATTAACGGATAAAAATTCGAACATTTATGCTAAGTCTAAAATTACTCAAACTAGAAATAATATCGGAAAAGTGAAAAATCTCGTAATCTAGTCCGAATCCAATCAGTAAGATGGCGATTGATAAACGTCATATTCGCTCTGTGGAAAGTATTAATACAATGATTCACAAAAATGTAGGCTGGTTAGTAACCAAGAGAAAGACCAAAGTCGAAAAACACTAAGGTCTTAGCATTGTTAAAACTGCAAAACAAATGCAAGAAAATTGTAGTAAACTGTTTGACCGGATGATAGAATGAAGTTTAAGCTAACTTTAGACGAAGCATATATTTATTTAAGTAATTGTAATGGAGACAAAAAAATTATGTACTCGAGACTAGGAGATGAGGTGTCCGAAGAATGACTAACACACTTCAATGAAAATGGCCTGAAGGATTCACGATTCCTGGAAGAAATGACCGGCAGAGAATGCGTACTTTAATCAAAATGTCAAGGGATATTAAAGTAGATGCAAGAACTATGTGAAAAAAATGGTCAGATGATATTTAGAAACAGACTTCCCTTTGCTTTCTCCGGGAGAACGGGATAAAATCACATTTCGACATGTCATAGTTTCCGATTATAACACAAAGTTTACCATTTCTCATTTCGAACACTTGAAATCAGCCACAGATCTGAATTATATCCCAAATGAACTTATCCTCGTCAAGTCTCCAGACATCTCGCCAATGCAAAGCAATGCAATTTGTCTCCAGACATCTCGCTAATCAAACGCAATGTAATGCAATTTCATCGGCTTTGGACACTTAAATTAATCCCATTTTCTTCGCAAAATTCACACGCTGCAAGGCCTCTGGAGCGCCTTGCAGCGTATGGATTTTGTCAAAATTTGCAACATGGAATGGACGAAAATTACCCTAAAAAATGATTCGTTTTTGAAATATGATGCGGAAATGTAGAATTGGTTAGTGAATTTGATATTTATCATATCGAATAGATATAAGAAATTCATCATCGCGTCCATTAGGATAAAAACTAAATGTAAATCATTTCAAATTTTGTTGAACACCGTTTGTAATACTGTATTATCTAGTCCTGTGTCATAACAAATGTTTCGATTAAGTAACGAATAGATGATAATTTAAAAATTTAATTTATATAAAAATGTCCTGAATATAAAATATATAAACAAATAATTTAAATATTAAACTTTTAGTACTAATTTGCATTCCAAGCGAATATTTAAAATATAATTTGGATGATTAATATTCTAATTTATAAAATCTCTTATAGCTGCAATGCTATTAAATTCGATGAATGATAAAGTGGATCCGTGTGAAGATTTTTATTCTTATGCCTGTGGAAACTGGGCTAAGCATTATCGAATAAAAGAAAATAAAAATGAAGACCAACATTCATTATTACAGGATAATATATATCAAGAATTAAAAGGTAATTATTGAGTTTTAATACAAATATATTCTGTAGAAACGCATTAATTTTGCTTCCAATACATAAAATTTATTCATCAAATATTCTATTCAAAATTAAAATAGATATGTTTAAAATCGAAATGATATCATCGATATACAGAATGGAATCGAAAATCTTGCAACTAGATAACCCAAATTATGAATTATGAAACATCCTTAATGAAAAATTACTGTAAGGTTATCAGAATCAGAATAAACAGAATTATTCTTACAATATTTTTTATTTTATATCGATTCTTTCAAACTTTGCCACAATATTCCAGACAGTCGCCGGACAATAGAGATGTGGGCTGTAAAAATTAAATCCTGTTCTTCAAGATAGACATGTAACACATTTAAATGTGTCACAGGTCTCTTCTGGAGAAGAAGAATTAAATTACCCTGGAAAATAGGACCAATGATTGATAATATTTAAATAATATAATAATTATACTGAAATATATAAAGCATAAACGTAGGAAAGTTAATTACTGATTTATTTAGAAAATGTTTTCGGCCAAACATGGCCATCCTTTTCCAAATACGTTAAATAAATAAGTATTTAGTTTTACCTACATTTGCATTTTTTTTTCTTTCATATATTATCGAATATATAGGATGAATAATTATTTATGGTAATTATATTCAATAATATAAAATCTAATAAGACTTCATTTCAGTAATATATACCATAAACACTTTTATAATTTGATTTAAATCGATCATAATTTTTATCTGTTTTAGAATTTCTCGAAAAGACTGAAGTGAAAAATTCTTCAAAAGTTGTTAAATATGCTGTAAATTTTTATCGTTCTTGTAGTGCTTGTAAGTATATGTTAACTTTTATAATATCAAAACCAATACAATATATTATTTTTACAAATCAATAAATTTGGTGTATTCTTTATTAAAAGGTTTATAAGCTTCTACTAGGACAGTATATGATATACATCTACGATATAGTCAGTATATCAGATATTTCATGTATACATATATAAATATAAATATATTTATATATATGATACATCAAATATTTAATTCCAATTCATAGATACCAGGAATGAAAATCCTTTAATGGAATATTTTATTTAGTACATATTTTTGGTAAAGACAGACTCTTAAATTATATTACCAATAAAATTTTCAGCATCTGCATTAAATATTTAATTATTAATTATTTAAAATACAATCAAAAACGTTGAAAAATATTTTCAACACATTGACTGCAATATAACACAAAATACATAAATTACATTACAATAATCAATTAAATAAATAAATGACATACAATAATCAAATAAATCGAACAAAATATTGGGTGATTAAAAATGTTCGTGCAGGATTTGACCAACAATGAATACAACACATTTTCATGAAATATAGTATTTATTAATCAATAATATACTCTCCATCATTTTCTATAACTGTTTCCCAACGTTTTACGAGTTTTTGAATTCCTTCTTTATAGTAACTGCTTGGTTTCTCTTCAGAGAAAGTGGTAAGAAGTTTTTGATATCTTCCATGGAATCAAATTTTTTGCCATTCAAATTATTTTGGAGAGAACGAAACAGATGAAAATCTGAGGGAGTAACATCAAGGGAATACGACGAGGATTTTCCATTTTAACTCCCTATGTTTTTGCAGTGTCTGATGAGCTACATGTGGTCTGGCGTTATCATGGTGAAAGATGATGCCTTTTCGATTGACCAAATTTGAACGTTTTGTTTGGATTTCAACATTGAGTTGGTGAGTTGCTCACAGTACTTCTCCGCAGTTATTATTTGGCCATGTGAAAGAAGTTCGTAATAAATTATTCTTCTGCAATCCCACCAAATACACATAACAACACTTTCAACTGAATAAGAAAAGAAGCTGGAAGCATAGAAGTGAAAGAGCAAAATCTACGGCTAAGCCGTAGATTCTGCTCTTTCACTTCTATGCTCCACCTTCTTTTTCTTATTCAGTTGTTATATATAACCCATTTTTCATCTCCAGTTATGACTTATTCCAGGAAAGTTCGTTTTGTTGACGGGCGAGGAGAGAAATGGCTGAGGAAATACAGTTCAGTTTGTTCCGTTCTGTCAAAACATGCGGAACCCATATATCGAGTTTCGAAGTTTATCTAAGTTGCTTTAAATGGTGAAATGCTGTCGAATTGTCAACATTCAGTGTCTCAGCAATCTCTTCAGTGGTAATCCGTGGATTATTGTTCAGTAAATCATGGACAAAGTCATTATCAATGCTGAATGTCGCCCAGTGTGAGGTTTATTTTTTAAATTGTATTCATCATTTCGAAATGGACTAAACCATTTTTTAATTATCCTAAGAGCAGGAGCACGAAACAAATAAAGTCTTGACGTTTATTTGTTTCGTGTTCAAGTTAGTTAGACATTTAATAATCTGTAAAAATTCTCTCTGTTAAATCTATCAAATCAGAGATATAAGTGCTATATTCCAGGGAGAAAAGCCGATATGGGAAAGAACGTTTAACGATATCCAGAATGTATAGTCCTGAGGCGAAAATATTATAGTTCCCAAGAGAACATGAAGGCACACGTAACTGTATATCAATAAAGGAAAAGTATGACTTGAAATATAATAATACAAATTTTAAATCAAAATAAACTATACTATTTTTCAATAAATTATCGATCTTATCAGTATTGTATTGGTTAGTATTTAGTAGGTGTTTATAAAATAAAAATTTGAAAATTGTTTTATAGGTATTATTTAAAGTAATTAAATTAGACTGTGCAGAGGTGACCAAATAATAATACCATAATCTATAATTGATTGAAAAAAAGACATAAATATAATTTTACGAATATGCATAGATTGAATAAAATAAATGTTTCTATAAAGAGTACCTTGTCTTACTTTTAGATTTTTTTTATTAACAAATAGAGATATGAAGAAACAGTTAACTTATTATCAAATAAAATACCAAGATCATTTATTTTATCAAGCATAGGAATTTTATTAGAATGGAACATTAACTGTGTAGGGTTCGAATGTCTCAGAGAAAAACAAATGGATTTTGTTTTACTGAAATTAATATATAATATATTTTTCTTTAATCAATTTTCCGGAATATATAAATCTTTTTTTAAAATTGAAGGAACAGAATTAATAATTTTCAGATCAAAAGCATAAGCAATTATAGTAGATTCAGTCAAATATAGCGACAGATTGATAATAGGAAAAAGAAGAGCACTTAGGGGGCGATCCTTGTAAGACATCAAATTTTAATGGAATAGGATGAAACGTAAATTGATAAATTTCACGAAACATTGTCTTTTATTTAAATCAATGATTCCCAAAGTGGTTTATTTCGATCCCTAGAGGGTCGACTCCGAACTGTAAGGGGTTCATGTAGCGAAAACAAAAACTGTTAGGAGTGCATGAGATGTAAATGGGGGTCCACGAGAATGAATCCCATGGACCCCCATTTACATCTCATGCAGCCGCAATTTTTGTTTTCGCTTTCACTTTGGGAATCATTGATTTAAATAATAAAATATCCATTCAATTAAGTCGAGGTTAAATTGAGTCAAATTGAGTTTCGAAAATTGATTCAAATTGAGTTTCAATTTGAATCGAGTCAAATTGTGTTTCCATAGTACGTTTAAGAATAAAGTGATCTATAGTATCAAAAGCAGAAGCAAGATCGAGATAAATAATATAAGTATCTTTCAGTTGATCTAAATTATTTAAAATTATCTGTTTAGTGTGTAAAAGATTAGTAATATATGATTTTGACAGAGTAGCATAATGTTCATTATCAGAAATCTTCTTTTTAACTTGAAATTTAGGAATTTAATAAAAGTTTCTCAAAAGTTTTTTAAAATGCGGAAGAAATGCAAATCGGTCTATAAGAAGCAAAATTAGTAGGATGTTTTTTAGGTTTACATAGGAATTAAAAATAAAAATTACTATTGTCATGGACAAAACGAATTAGAGATACATAAGTTACATAAATAAGTTAGAATATCAATAATTTCATAATTTAAGTGTTTAGAAAAAATAATAGGAATAGCATCTAGATCAGTAGCTGTATTCTTTGTAGGATTAATAGCATATAATACATCTGTTAACTTAAAGATAGGTTTATATTTTAACGGATTGTATTTCATCTGAGATATATTTTATAGATTATTAATTATATATTTTCTTACTTGAGAAGAAATTTTATTGAAAGTACATAGTTTAAATATAATAAAATTTGGCATATTATGCATAGTATTCACACATATTGTGTTTATAAATACCATAAATTTAAACATATTAAAATATGTTCAAAAAAACATATGTTAAATATGTTTAAATATGTATCACAAAATATATGTGTACTGCAAATAAAACCTACAAATCAATAACTTTCTTCTATAGTTTTCATATAACTTTGATAATACACAAAAGTTGTCTATGGGTAAAAACATTAGCTCTGAATATAATTTTAATATCAGCATGAAACAGTTTAGATAATATGTCATTTCAATTTACCATCATATATACATAAAACAATACAGCTCTTAGGCCTTACAGAGAAGTCGAACGGAAAAATGCATCACATAAAAATAGCTATGCTGATGCTGAATAATCTGCTTCAAGATTCAAAATATCACTTTCGTTTGACAAAAACGTTTCAACGTAAACATTATACTCAATTATACGACATGCATACAGACAGAAACACGTCAACCGAATGGGAGAGGAAGCGTGATGTGCTTCCATAAGGGGAACCAGATTATATTTCTTCAAAAAGTTTTCAGGATATTTACAAGCTCGACTCATTGAACCGTATTTTCTGACTTCTCAAGATATATGCGCCCGTGATAGATATTGAAAGTTTTGCCACTTAATATGTATCATTGTAGAAAGCAACGAAGATAAACAAGAAAATACAGAAATACACACAAATAAATAAATAAATGTCAGTTGGTATGGCTGCATAGTAAGCAAGACGTAATTATATTGGAGGGTCACTTGCCATTCTGACGATATCTCCAGAGTTTTCAATAGGAATTTGGACCTTCGAGTTGATCCCATCGCAAATTAGATTTGTTTTAGTTATGACATTATATTATATATGGGATAATTTAGAACACCACTTTTAAAGTCCAGCACAAGTAGGCAACACCCATGATAACATTAACCAGAAAGTCTAAGGATGGGATTCAACCCATTTCTCCTGAAAAACTGGAGGTATAGGACCTAGAATTGAATCCGAAGCATCTAAACTCATCAGTCACTGCTTTACCACGTGGCCATTCGGTTTATTCCATCACTGATGTTGGGGGACTCTGAGATGACTGTTTCTGAACATGTCTAAGTGTGATTATAATTACACTTAGACATGTTCGGAAACAGTCTAACTGTAAGTGTAAGTATAATTTCTTAAATTTATAATAGTACAATTATACTATTATACTATTATAAACTAGAAATTATACAATAGTATAATTTCTTAAATTTAATGAAACGAAACACAGTCTGTATTTTACAAGTTATGAAATTGTTATAACTAATTTTGAAACCTTTGTTTTGTTAAATATTTAGTTAGTTTTTAGTTAAGCTGCCAAATCGATATATTTACAAGATATACAATTATACAAGATACACAATTATAGAAGATATTTCTGGCGGTAGCCATTTTGAATGCTTCATTACAGACTGTCTATCATATACTATAAGGTTCAATCTTCTAACAATCTTCGAAAAAACTCAAAATGTGTAGTTTAATTTGAATCATTCAAGATAGTATGTGACTGCTTACCATATACCCATTCAACCGAGATGCTTGTTTTGGCTGTATATGGGGAAATCATTGTCATACAATTTATGACAGTATGTAAATACATAAAGTTAAGCTATAGCTGAGTCTCCAAACTACTGCCCGGGGCATAATCCATCCTGCAAGAAAACTTTATCCGGCCTACTGATATTTCTTCCTTATAAAAGGTTTATCTATATAAACAAGAAGAAATTAAATAACATATTGGAAAATATCAAAAATTATTTTAAGTAATTAAATCTTTTTATCCTAAATTTAATAAATAATATCATTCAAACATCACAATTCTTTGAAAAAAACATTTCGTTGTTTAATTCAGCGATTACAAAACGCCATCTTTTCGTACGCTATATGTGAGTTGCTATGCTGGCGAATAGCTAAGTACGTTTGCAAAGAAAGATTTGGGAATCCCTAGGCTATAGCAATTATTCTTGGTTTGCATTTAATATTTCTTTTAAAAGAATTCTTCTGAAGAACGATGCTTACTACTTAGAAATTATTAGCCAGTAAAGTGAATTTATTTATTTTTTCGGAAATTTTGCCTGCTATATGATGATAATGATTAAACATATCTTTTAAAAATTGAATTTTTTTTTCAGCTGATATCAATAATACAGATATTTTAAAAAGCATAAGTGATGTTATTGGATTTAATTTTTCCGATGAAAGCAATGAGAAATCTACAAAGACAAACTTTGATAATCTTTATGAAATCATAGCAAAATCTAAAAGATTGTTAAATGCAGACGCATTGTTCAAGTTTAATATAATGGCTAATATCCATAATAATACTGAAAATATGATTACTGTAAGTATATTTTATAATTTTATATTAAATTAAATAGTAATGTACACAATAGAAGTTTATTTTAATAATAAAAATTACTTAAATAAGTATATACGTAAATTTTATAGATTATCTATTCTAGTTAGAAAATAATTCGCACGTAAATATCTTCTTAACTTAGATACTGCTGTTATTCTGCCTTCAAAAATGCTAAAATAATTTTACGTACTGCATATTATAATATATTTCACAATGGAAGTAAATAAATGTTTCTTATTTCACAGATATTAATGAATATTTTTGAATATTAAACGAGGAATGGTTGATTTAATCTTTTCGATCTTAAAATATTGCTGTAATATGCTAAGTAACTCTGTAATTTTGCAATAAGTTAGTTGGTAGACAATTTTATCATCACATTACTTAAAATTATTGAATATCTTTTGAAATTTCGTGAAATTTGGAAATAAAATTTCACGTTCGTAAATACGAATGTTCGTAACTAGAGGAGCGCCTGCATCTTGCTATATAGGATTTGTTTAGAATAAATAATATCACTTTTAATATAATAATTCTCCGAAATCGCAATTTGATATTTTCTATCACTATTTCTCTATCAAATTAAAAATATAAAAATACCTATTAAAAAAATTTTAATATAGGCTAATATAATTTTGGTTTTATTATAAAGCTGGTATTTTAATATAAAATAATTACTGATTTTCTGTTTTAATACATGTTTGATGAGTAAAAATCTTCAACAAACTAGAATAGCATATTACTATATAAATTATACCATAGAAAAATAGTTTGATAGATCTCATGCTCTGTCTTAGAATGACATCGATTTCTTTGATGAATTTATCTATCCAATAGAATGGTTTCAATTACGTAAATTAATTGAAATGAAACATATAGCTTACTAAAACCGCTCCAGATATTAGCAGATAGATTGTTATTCGATTAATTATGAAATTATAATCATCATTATATTATTAAGAGTCAAACATGGCTGGTGGCTGGATGTCCTTTTTTCGGTTGAACTATTGTACCGATTTCTATGAGTAGGAAAATATTCTATATATATTCTTTAGAAAGATGTAATTTTTGGATGTCTGCAAGACTCAAAATTCTTTGTTGTTATTATTAATTTAAAAATTAAAGAATAAAAATTACATTGAAATTGCAGTTCCTCTAAATAGCAGATGACGCTGTATCGTAATAATGGATGCCATTTATGATTCTCTACCCGAGTTCGGAGATGTTTTTCGTATCGTTATATACAGTATTATAAGATTAAATCATAAGATTATATTTCCGCTCATTTAAATGAGTGGATAATTCTAGTTTTAAATAATTATCTTAAATAGATCCCAGTTCTACCTAGAACATCCAATTGCGGATAAGTAAGATGACGTATTTTAAGATATAACTCAGATTGGAGGAATATGGCACCATTTTCTTTCAAAATTGTTTGCTTTAACCTGCTTGAAATTAGAAAATAAAATTCATTTGTTAGAAAAGCCTTCTAAGTCATTGTCCTTATTAGTTGAAGCCTTCTAAGTCGTCCGCCGGTTAGTCATGTGAAAACACTTCGGCTTCCACTCTGAAATACCCTGGTTCGAGTCTCTGAGTTTCCTTTAAAAATGTTTATCATTAAGTACGGACCCATCCCGTCGATCCTGTTTCTCCACAATCTATATGAGGGTTACACAGAGATAGACAGTTTTGGAAGGGATTGCTTTGCTCAGTCATTTAATATTCTTACGGAATGGAATGGAAAGTGTCTTCTCTTGAGAAAAATATCCTCTAGTCAGGGGTGATGAACGGTCCTAGACACGGCCAGATTGACCAGGTGAAAACCCTTTGGCTTTCCACTCTGGAGGTCGGGTTCGAATCTCGGGTCTGATACCTTGAAAATATTTATCATGGGACCCGGACCCGGCCGTCAATCCCCGTCCTCCATAATCCGGCTGACCTCTCCGCAGAGAAGGGTAGCCTGTGAAAGGGCTTGTTTCGCTCCGCCATTTTAGTACTCTTACTAGTGGAAAGTGATATCATCTGTTGAGAAAAAAACGATCCTAGACGAAACTCTTTTATCAATGCATGCCAAAAGTGACTAAACTATAGTAAAAAAATAATCATCGCGTACCGATTTGACAGTTAATTTAATTAATTCAAAACAGCATATCAATTCCAGGTTTTGTATGCCCAGAAATTTTCCAGTGTACCATATATTATTCCATCTTCGCTCTAGGTAATCAATCGTATCGAAAATGATCTATATTCGATCGCAACAAGAAGAACGTTTGCTTATAAAAATGATATATCCATATTACGTAAATATTATTCAATTTAAATAAAATTTGCGAATATTATTCAGATTCGTTAGATGGTCGGGTGTGTGCTAAAACTGATCAAAATTGATTCGATTATTTCTGTGTAATAAGCGAATCGATTTTTATCAATATATATTTCATGAAAAGACTAGAAATTTTCAAATTACTAAATTTCTATAATATTTAAATATAATATGTATATACAGATACTTCCACCTGACGTGCGAAAATTATCGGAAATACAATTTGAAGATAATGGATTAAAAAAATTACAAGAAATCATACGGGTAAGTCATGAAATTCAATATTTGTTATATTTAAATAAAATAGAGTAAAATGTAAATTTAATAAAAATATTTTAGAATTAAACTTGGATTCGCAAACGGATAATATAATTAGGATATTTCTCAATTAAATAATGAAAGTATTATTTAAGGTTAAATAAAAATTCAATTAATTCTTGTGTGTTAACTGCTTCATACTTTTATTTAATATTATTTTTCAATGATAAAAATTACAAATGGGAATAATCTTTGATAGTACACGTTCCATTAATTAAATAAATTATAAAACATTTTAATCTTCGGCATCTTGAGACATGCAGAAACTGGTCTCTGTTAATCTTCCTTCCCAGGAGTAAAATACTTTACCCAGGTACCCCACTGTGGTACAAAGTACTCTTGTGTATATTGAGGGCAACAAATTGGGTGAATTATTTGTTTTTGTTTCATAGTAACTAATTATTTTTAGACATGACTCAGCAAGTGTCAGGTTTGGTTTTGGTTTTGGTTTTAGTAGAATTTTAGTTGTTTCTCGTTATTTTTACTTCTGAGCTGAAAGATGGCAAACATGGAAAATGATATTTCTCCAACTGTATTCAAACAGTAAGTTTTTATTTTTTTTAACAGTCTTAGCTCTTATTTTAAAATAATAATATTGTAATTGAATAATATGAAAGTTATTTCTTGTTTTATAGAATGAGTTATGACGAACAACTTGCTTATGTAAGCAAGTTACTTTCTGATTCTGAAAGTGACGAAGAAAGTTTTGAAAACGATCATTCTGACGATTATAGTGTTTTAGCAAAAGAAGCAGTGTATCAAGGAGATGAATCTGATATTGATGATGTGAATTTAGACCCTAATATTGAAATTGAAATGAATCAGAGTTATGATGAATCCAGTGAAGTTGGGGATGATGATGAAATTGTTTTTGATGAACAAGTGCTGTATGGTAAAGACAATACAGTGTGGAAAGTTACACCCCCTAATAATAGACAAACGCTAAAACAAAATCTTTTGCATATGAAACCCGGGCCAGCAAAAACAACACAAATGCTTTCTGTTCGAGAAACATTCAAATGCATTTTCGACCAGGTTATCATCAAAGAAACTAATCGAAAAGCAAAATGTACACTATCTCAATGGAATGCTGAAAATCCAGATAAGCCTCAAAAATTGTGGAAGGACTTGACTGAAGAAGAATTGGATGGTTATCTTGGCATTCTGATAACCATCGAACTCTTCTTCAGTCAAGAAGAGTTCGACGGTTATCAGAATGCCAATTTTTTATTTTATGAGGGAAGATTTACTGTCTTCCCTCATAAAATAAAATTTGATAAATTTGGATAAAAATTCTCTATCAGAGGCAACGACTACTGCAAATATTCTTACTGGTACCCGGGTGCCTCGTCATGGAGAATAAATATAAAAAACTTTTGTGATCAATTTCGCAAAATTTTACAGTTTTTTGATATGTTATTATAGCAATATGTACTTAGATATAGTAAATATGAAATGTCCAAAAGCTACAGGGAAAAATCTTTATATCATCATAAAATATTTTTGAATTAAAAATGAAAAAGGTATCCTGGTACCCTGTCGTAGGGAAGAAGGTTAAAAGCACGGATGGAATGTTGCATTAACTCACATACAGAATACTGTATTGTAACTGATATATCTTCGAAGGATGAACATTTATTATAATTTTCTATAAAAATTTTATATCCAAGAATTTAATAATTTTCTACATGATTTATGTTTAATAAATTAGAAATGTGGAAAGGACAAATCGCACAAAAATTCGATCTCGAGTGTTAAGATCGATGAGTCTATCAATCAAAAGTCTTCATTATTTGATTTCATGTATCTGTGTGAGGAAAAGTCAAAATGATCATTTTTTGGATTTTTAAAAAATGATCGATATTACGTGTAATAATTGAAAGTATTTCACTATTTTTGGAGCAATATTTCAGGCATATATTATCCAATCTGAAAATTAATGCACAATATTGAAGCCTATGTTAATCAGGAAGAACGATATATTATGTAAATAATTATCCAATTGATATAAAACTTGCCTACATTATTGAAACCTGCTTTAGGATCCTGAAGGTTCTTAAACTCTCATAAAGATCTTAAGACATTGCTCTGTAGAGCTAAAGGCCATTCTTCACCGTGGAGATACTACAGGGCTCTTTCTGTGAAATGTAACTCGACTTTAATTATATTAAGCATGCCGGATATCAAATCCTTCCCGTCCGAATCCATTCAACAAGAGAAGCCAGATTGATCCATTGGGTCAGCCGGTTGAAGACTCTTCCGTATATTTTACACTTAATATGAGAAAAATTTTTGTGATTAATATACTTTTCTTAGACTGTTGACATAAATCTTTTTTACCGACATAATTCAATTTTTTCTTAGCGTATTCCAAATGTCCTCATGCATAATCCTGAGAATACAGAGAACATACACCAGTTTGGGAACCACTGCTTTAGCTGATCCCAATAATATATTAAAATTTCATTATAATTGATAAATTTTATATAATATAGCATTATATAAATTTTATCAATTATAATGAAATTTACGCATCCTTATTGATATATCCAATATCGATCATTTCCAATAAGATTGATTCTCTAGAGGTTCCAGTATTGTGCAGGTCTATACAGGATGTCTCACAAAGAACCGAACATAGAAAAAAGTTAGTCGGAAAGATCGCTATTTGCGCAAGTCCATTACGTAGTACGGCGAAACGATGCTCTACCATAGGGAGGGAAACAAGCGATGCGTTCTTACATAGAACGCATCGCTTGTTTCGATATC
>WUQG02176208.1:0-19965 GCA_011317285.2 Androctonus mauritanicus
AAGAGGGAAGGATGGGGAGAGCTGAAAAGTCGCTGTCAACTCAAATCTCATTGTCAAATTCCATGTCTATTTTCTTTCTTTCTCTTTCTCTCTAGCGTGTCTGCTGATGATTCTTGCGATAGATATAAATCTTTTCTTTTTTTGGCGAACACCGGTTAAGCTACCCTCAGTAAATCGGGAGTCAATTGTATTTAATTGTAAATAGTTGCTTTTGCATTAATTAATTGACATAAAATTATATAAATTATAGATATAAAATAAATGCCCTTTGAAATAACAAATGGTTAAAAATCTTAATTGATTGATCTTAAATGCTATATTAGAGAGTTTCCGCACAGCTACGATTCAGTTCCGACCGATAAAGTCCACTGTCTGCATATGCGCGAGGTTGTGAGTACTGTACTGTAGTATAGTTGCTCTTCGTATCTGTTTCAATCGTATCATTGAGCGATAAAAACAGTCTTTAATCGTGGCCTTTTCGGGATGAGCCGTTGAACTCAGAAAATTAAAATTCGCTATCAGCGGTTTAATATAACAGATTATCTTTATTAGACAATAGAATAGAAATAATTCCTGAAAATAGAGAGAATTTATGAGAATAGAAAGAATTTATAATAATATACCATCTGATGTTGGCGGTCCAAACTAATTTTGAGTTGCTGAAGATAACGAAAACTTTCCGAAACGATAGGATTTTCTCGTTTAGTTTCGATCGGAGCTGAGTCGTAGCTGTGCGGAAACTCTCTATTATTTTTTAATCAGCCACGAAAATATTAATACTACATTCACACTAACAAAGTTAATCCCGGTCAAGTCTTTAATTCCAATCAAGTTTTTAATTCCAATCAAGTTTTGCTTTTGAACGGAACAGAATTAACAAACCCCGATCAACTAGAGAGGAACGGTGTTAACACCGTCGGCAGAACGAAGTTAACTCTTTTCAGCTGGATAGTGACGTCGTAGTGAAGTACTGACTATCGCCATTTTCAAAGATTACGGTTTTTCAATCTATAAATAAAATAGAAACCACAGATAATAAATCTAATATAAGGACTGTAAATTGGACAGACACTGAAGTCTTTGGTGAACGTCTGGAAATCACATTTAAATAACTTTAGATCGAACAAAGGAAATTTAGGCGTATATTATATATTTTATATATTACAAGCCATCACATTATTATTTAAGTTAATACAATAATGAATTAAACTTTGTAGATCCAAATTCTGACATTCCCTACTCAAAAAAGTTTTCCTGACTATTGCCCCATCTGCCTTTACGTATCGAGCAACTGGTTATTCTCGATTAACTTAACCCCGACTAAATCTCGTATGAACACTGAAATTATTCTGATTACTGTATTCCCGGTTAACTTGATTGGAGTTACTTTTATTCCGATTAACTTCGCTACTATGTAAGGAATAGTAACCCTGTACTAAATGTATTGTGTTTAATTTCACTAATTCGCAGTAATCGGTCAAGTGGCGGCGTAGTAAGGCAGCGATTTAATTCCTTGAGGAACTGCATCTTCCCTATCTTCATCATTCTCAGGAGGATCGGGATCGGCATGGTAGATCCAGTTTTTCAACTTTCCACCCGATTTCATTAAAAGTTGGCCAGTGCATGCAGCTCTGAAATGATCATCGCCAATATATTCTTTATGCAGCCAGTCGTCGTAGAGCCAATTTGCAGCATCAAAAATACTATCATTTTTTTACATTTAATCCTGTCATTTTCTATCCAATCAGTGGAAGATAAAGTGGGACAACTACCATCAAACGTCCATAAAAAATATCTGATACTATGGAATGAATTGATCCTAAAACTTCCATGTGAGATTCAAATGTGCTTTCATGTGGCTAATAAAGTCGACAATAACCAGCTTAATTAATGAAAATGTAAGTAATCCTTTTTAAGCACTAATAATAATAAATAAAAATGCATTTATTTATTATTTTTATTAGACTATTGTAGATTAAAAGTAGTACAGTTTATATTACTTTATGTGCACTGTAAAGTATATATTGGAGATTTACTATATATATATTGATAGGCTAGTAAAATGCCCATCATTGCTGATGGGATTTCTTTCTATTGTTTTACGCCGTTTTCTGATCGAAGTTTGTATGTCCGAGATATTACAAATCAATCGCAGCAGCCTACATTTACCGCAAAACAGCCAACATATGAAGGACATGATGAAGGTCAGCAAGATCCCTCCTGAAAAAATCTGGATGTATGAGACCTGGAACTATTTAGAAGGTGGAATGTAAAACTAGAGAAGAGAGAAAAAGTCGAAAAATCTATTTCCAGATAGTGTACAGTCGATTCCAAAAAGGTGTTCACCTGATTTCGCAGGGGTTAAGCTTACAGGTAGTTGATCAGTTATAAAGTCTGTAAATTCGAACCTGCATGATGGAAACTAAAAATGGACCAAGGATGAAATGGACGTGTCCGTTCTGATTGAAAATAGGGGTGAAGTATATGACTGAGAGGGGTTGATTACAGCACTTTGAACTGAAAGATTAATCGCTGCTCACTATTTCAAGCAAAGCAGACTTTCTAGTTATGAATTGAGTAAATAGATAACACACTTTAATCTTCATTTTTTAAATTTGAATATTGGTAATTATGAGTATGATATTTACAGATTTATTTTTTTTTATTTTAATATGGTAATATGACTATACTCTATTTTCCACCATGTATTATATATAAACTATATGTAGAATGTTTTATATATTCCTGTCGAGGATAAGTATGAAATTTTATTTGCATAAACATGATTATTTTGAAGTTTAAACTGAAAAAAAGATTTTATATCGAGAATGACAGCGATGTTTTATGAATTATAATACAGTATTAGATTTATTGATAGTGTATATATACTGTATATAGTCTATATTTGAAAGATAATTATTTTTGTAAATCTAAAGCAAATGCATATTTATGTATGACTATTTCATGATAAACATTTACTGATATAATTAATAAAGAATTTCGTAAAAAATGAATTTATGTAGAAATTGAGATTAGCATTTGTATGTTTAAAAATCAAATCCTATTGCTTTATAATGTTTTGAATGAAAACAATAAAAATATACAAATGAAAGATAAAACTAAGTTTATTAAATTAAATAAACATAATACGTAAATAAATAACTATTGAAGTCTGTTATGCTTTGTCTTTTTACTGAACTTTCAGAGATATGGTGGAACGTAAACTAAATTTGACTATCCAACACAAATATAAACTCTTACTAGAAAAATTAGTAGAAAACCAAAACATGCTTAATAACGCAAAATTCATCTTGACACTCACGTTCAATTTTTGTTTTTTTTTTTATAAAAACCGACGATAAAGTTGTTAAAGTCATGAAAACGAAATAAATATCGTTTGATTTTTATCGTTTGATCAATCAACGGATATTAAAAACTTTATCAATGAGAATGGTTTGGAACAGTTTTTAATTTTATTAAAAATGTAGAAAGAAGTATACATTTTCAAATAAAAACAATAAAATAAAATAGTTCCTGTAGTCGCCATTATGTTATTGCCTACGCTTTGCTTGATATTGTGATAATTTATCTCTTAATTACTCCTGTAGTTACGATCATATAATGCTTCATTTTGCCAAAATTAATAATAACATAGATTAATTTGTAAATAATAAATTAAAACTTTCCTAATAAATGCTCAAAATCAGTTTTCAGATAAAATGATTGAATATCTGTCATTAATATATTGCCGCCATCCACGGTTGCCGGTTCTTTAAAGTTTGGTGCCATCTGGTGTCAATGATAAACAATAAAAAATCTTAATAAATCTACAAGTTTTAACCTTATCATTTATCACTTTCTCATCTTTATTATGGAGTAACATCAGAAGATTTTAAACAGATGAATCTACAGAATTAATTAATGTTACTTAAAATTGGATTTTAAAATTAATTAAATTAATGATCAACTTGATTAAATTTTATAAAAAGCAATCAAATAATTCAAATGTTATCGGAGAGAAATCTTTAAAGTTTGAACATCCGCCATTTTTAAATAACTGCACATAAAAGGTTAATCGTCGATGGAATTAATTGATGTAATATCGAGATCATATTCAATGGCATATTATTCATCTTGTTAAGTTTCATAAAAATAGAATGAATAGTTAAGATATATTAGGAGAGTATCTCAAAAGTTTGAACATCCGCCATTTTTAAACGGTTGCAGCCAATGGATTAACTACTGTAATTTTGAAGTTGACATATGGAAAAACTAAATAAGGTTTTTGCGTGTTCGCCGAGAGCACAAATAATTACTAATTTGATAAGTGTAGGCATTCTACTGAATGTAATTCAAAATCCTAGGTATTTAAACTCCTGAAAATGATACACAACTATAGAAATTGCGAACTATTAGGAAAATTCTTAGACAAATGGCAAACCCATTTTATATTTTATGAAAGCTATAAATTACATTAGAAAAATTCTTTATATGTAATTCTCACGCTATCAGATAAAATATTGTCTTTCATATTATTCACTCTTTAATTATAAATCCATGTAAATAGTACTTCTTCGTATGTAAATGTATATTATAAAAATAATATTTCTCTTTGCAATAATGAAGGAATAATTAGTTTAGCTTATAAATTTTTCTCATATTACAGGTATTTTAAAAATATGTATTTAAATATTTTTCATTAATAATTTTTATGAAATAAAAACATTAATAAAAATTTCTTATATCACCTGTATTTTATATAATTAGTATATTCCCTATATCAATATTAAAATAATCAAGTACTGTATTAATATTATTTACAAAACAATTATTTTTTACTTACATGGTAACTCCGAGTGCAAACATTCGATCATAATTTTCTGGAGAAGAATAATTAGGTATCACCATACCATTAGTGATAACTAGCCTAGGAGAAGATGTAAACGATGGAAACAATCCTAAAGGATGTCCTGAATACATAACTAATGTTTGATCTTCCGTCATGATCGATAAATAATGCATAACTAACCAAAACTAAAAAATATGTTTTTGTTTTTTCATATTTTATCTATAAAAATTTTTAAATTTAATCCTCGACAACTTACTTGAGCCCAGTTGGAAAATACTTGGCCATTACCACCATAAGTGACCAGTTCATGAGGAAATTGAGCCACTTTCGGATCTAAGTTGTTCATAATCATTAGCATAATAGCGGCAGCTTTTCGACATTTAGCAGGATATTCATCGATATGATAAGCTCTATAAAAGATTAACTTATTTATTTTCATTTTTTTCAATGAATCGAAAAAGTTTGTTAATTAACAAACCTACCTCATCTCGATAGATGGACGAAATCTATACATATAGATATGTCCATAATTTTGCAGTTCTTCGAGAAATTCCGAAGCCAATATATTATGCAGTTCCGTCGGAAAGTATCGTAAAGCATTCTTCAAAGCTAGCTTTTATTTAAATATCACATTAAACATAAATTTATTTTAGTTTAATACTTTGTAAAATCCAACTAACCTTTTTTTCTTCTCTATTAAGATTAATGTTCCTAGTTGGTGCGTGAGAAACACTATTATCTCTGAATTTAACAGGTGGTGGTAGAGGTTTAATAGGTAAACCAGAGCATATATCAATAAGCGTGCTCATCTTCAACAATTTTCTCTTTGTATAGATTCAATATGCAAGAATAGTTTATCGAATATCAAAGTCCATTCATCTTTTGATATTCGGATGTTTATAATCTTAGTAAGAGATTTGCGACTTTCAAGGACGACTTTCAAATGCCTTAACTTATTATCCGTTATCAAAATATTTACGACTATTTTATAATTTCGGTTCCAATAAAATTTATACCGCATAACATTACTATATTATTCTTAATTTAAATTAAGGATAGTTGTGCTGCTAATTTGTATCACAGTTTAGTCTTCTACGATTTTAATGTTGGAGAATGGCTTGAGTTTAAATATATGAGTAATTACAAGATATTAAATTTTGTTTCTATAGTAGAATGGATTAAAATCTGACTCCATTTTTGAAAATCAAATTAGGAAATGTAAAAAGTTCTTAAAAAATTAATTTAATAATAAATATTTTAAGTATTAATGATAATCGTAATTTTAATAGATGGTTATGAAATTTTCACATTCATTATTTTCATAGTCCTTTGTGCTGTTTAAATAAATATGGTGACAACAACATTTCCTATTATTCGGAATTTTTTTTTTTTTTCTTAAATCCTAACAAATCATTTCACGGTTGAGAAAATCTCCTTATTTGTCGTCCTAGGATAGATAAGAAAGGTTACAGACCATTTTCCTCATACACACCTTTAGTTACCAGACCATGTGAGAAACAGCATTCAAACTACTTTACTACATAAAACCTGACTGATTTATGTTGCTCGGTGTGGGAGGTGTTGAAAAGAAATACTGAGAAGGCTGATTCGACTGAAAATAAACGCTCTTTGAGTATTTTTGCAAAGGAACCCCAGTCGGGGTCATCTGTGTTTATTGTTCGAGAGGTCACAGTTCGGTTTCTTTTAGAATGAATAGGAAACAATGAAAATGAAACACTATGCAACAATTTTCTTATCTGTAAACATCTCACCAGATGGTTATCCGAAGCGATATAACGATATTCATCTATGCTTTTTTTATTTTCGAATATTTTAATATTTATTGTAGTATTGCAAATAACACCAGTATTGCCTGTGTTTTACTTAAATTAAATGATATTAGTTTTAAATATTTAATAAAATTTATTTTTCTCCTGATATAAATTATGCTATAGGCCTATCTAAATTTTAACTAAGCACATTGCTTAATAATGCATTCCTCAGTAATGATTATAAAGAAAATAATCATTACGCATAATTTTTAACAGAGCTTTTGAATGCTATATTTAATTAAATAATAATAATAATAATAAAAACACTTAATTAAATAATTTTTTTTATTTTATATGATAAAATTAATCTCAGAATATGTTACATGATATTCCATTAATTAATATTATTTTTAGTTACTACTTCATTGATATTTTTCTTTTTAAAATGTTATAAATCCATTGCGGCTATGGTTGTGAATTCTTATAGATTAATCAACATAACAATACTTGATATATTATTTTATGGAAAACTATTTTTATAGAAAAATCTGCGAATTTTCGGAGCAATTCACAATAAAAAATAAAATTTATGGCATTTTCCCGACGATAAAGCACAACGTAAAATTCTTATGATTTGTATGTCAAATAATGTCACAGATAATGTGCTATTCTATATTTTTCTTTTATATAATAAAAGAAAACTATGAAATAATACATATGAATATAATCATTAATATTAAAAAATGCATATGAATATAATTATTTTATATTCATATATGTTTTTTATCTATATTATCGAGTAGAAAATATGATAATTAAAAACATTTGATAATTAAATTAGAATTCATTAAATGAATTTAATTAATCATTAAAATATTTGAATGGAAAATTTATTTTTTTTAACTTTTTTTTGCTTTTTTTTCTTAGAATTTTCAACATACAGTATCATTTTATTAATCTTCTTAATTTTAAATTCATATTAAATTTCAAAAATTTTATTAGTACAGTACAGAATTTTAAAATCGTTAGTTGTAATTGGATTCGTGTTGACAAAATATGCGCTTACTTATACAAAAATGTAATTCGCTTTGTTTTTTAAAATAGGTTTATTATTATGAGTCATCATGTTTTAGTTTTCGTTAAAATTTCTTTCATAATGATCTTAAGTAATAAAACGTGTGTTTAGATATAAGCGAACTTGTTTTGTCCGATTCTGCTATCTTACTTCGATAGTAACAGTTATCTATCGGGGTCATTTTGCAGTTGCGAAGTAGTCGAGTGGCAAAGAGATGGCAATGAAGTTGCTAATCTAGAGATTTTCATCTACAATAAATGGAGTCGGAAACAGTTTTATGACTTGTTTGTTATCGCCTAGAATACAATCTTATGAAGAAACTGGTTTGATTTAAAAGGGTAGAATATCTCTAAAATCAAATGCTTTATTTTGCTCCGGATTAACGTTAAATGACTCCTAGTTTATTAGTCGATCATATCGAGAAATAGTGGAAAAAAATCTAAGTGAAAAATGATAAATATCGTAGAAATTCATCAATTTATCAATTTTTTTTTTCTTTTGGGGAGTTTATTAAAATTATTTACCAACTTACTTATGGAATTATAAAATAAAATTATATAAAAATAGAATTAAATTTTACTTAAAAGTATAAAGTATTTTTAATTGGTTAAAAGTGAATTTATGTTAAGAGAATTCTATTTTGAAAATGTTTGTTTTGCATCTTATGATGTTTTTCATCTCTTGCCGTTTAAGTGATTTAATCCATCCGTTCTTTTTTAGAGCATCGTAACTTTCGTAGAAAAGTAGAATCGAATTCAGATTTTCTTAGAATGTCAACAAAGTTTAAAAAAATAAAATAAAATTTTTAAAGCAATAAAACATATAATTTAAAAGATATTTTGATGTAAAGAGATTATTTTTCTCAAACTAGAATAAAATTTTAAAAAGTTTTGATTAAAATTGCACTCACGTTAAAAGTTACATTAACTGTTGTAGAGCATCGACTAATAAAATTTTCAAGATGATTTATTTTATCTTAAATAAATCATTTCGAAAATTTTATTAGTCGATGCTCAGATTACGTAATAAAAGATAAGAAAGTGGATGGAAATCGTCATTGACTTTGGGACGTGTGTCGAAAACGTCACTAACCTGTTTTAAATGCAATTTAAATATATATTCTCGTATATTTAAACACGTGATGGAACAATGACCTTTGCAAACTGGACATGCTGTTGCACGATGACGTAAATATCACAAAATTACACATAAATTAGCATCATAATTGAAAATAAATCAGAAACATAAATTGATTATAGTATTAGATTTGAAAGTAAGTTATTTTCGCGAAAAAAATTTTATAAATTCTGCTCTACTTAAACTTCCTATTTAAATGCAAAATTTATTAAAAACATAATTACGAAATTAATAAATAATTAATATCAATGTAAGCAAAATTCTTGTGCACATAGACTTGGTTTCAGTTTGGTCTGATATTAATTAAGTTTAATTTTAGATCGCTTATATGATTTTGTCAATTTCGATGCTTTATTAAATTTAGCTAAAAACGATAACAGACAAAACTTAATATATATTCCTGATTTATTTTGATAAGTAAAAAAAAAAAAAAAATATGAAATTCATCTTTAAATTACGTAATAGATAACTTGAAAGATAAATAAAATTAATAATGCTTATTTTATTATAAACAAAATAATTATTAATTTAATTTGTTTATATTATTTTTATTATTTTATTATAACTTAAATAAATATTAATAAATAAAATGAATAATTCTTATAATAATCATAATAATAATACTATTTAATGATTAAAAGTTTCAAAAACATATTTTTGCTGATTTTACAAAAATATTCTTTTTACATGCAATTCTGGAATAATTGATAACATATTTTTTAAACCTGTTCTTTGTTTTGAAATGATCTATATGATAATAATCTCTTCAATGGAATAACTTCTGTGTGAATTGTCAAAAAAAAAAAAAATCTATAAAATAATTTTATAGGGAAATTTGAAAAATTTGAATATCTGCTCTTTTTACTCAGATGAATCTATTTTTTTTTTTTAACACTGAACGATAGAATACTGAGTTTATGTAGTTAATTAATTTTACTTCAAATTTGACTTCATTGTTTGATAATTCTCCTGAATTTAATAAAAATCAGCTAAATAGTTCAAAAATTATTAAGGAAAAATCTTTAATGTTTGACTTTCGATATTTTAAATTGTTGAAGATAAAGAGTTAATTTGATGTGTCATCGAGATCATCTTCAATAACTTGGATTTCCTGTCAAGTATCATAAAAATTCAATACAGTAATTGGTTCAGGACAATGGTTCTCAACCTTTTTTGCTCCCTTCCCCCTTTTCAACTTCGTTCAGAATATAATTAGACTGTCTTCCCAAGACAGCCTACTTCAAAAGTGTATTTTAATTAATATGTATAGACCTATAATAATAAAAATATTTTATTTTTTCTGTAATACAATAAATTTGTTTTAATTATTTTTAAGCTGTTTATCAGATTATTTTAAAACTTATAATGGACATTTTATTTTATTTTATTTCATTAGTGATTCCGATTCTTCTTGAAGCAGTAAAATTTCTCAAAAGGGGAATTCCCCACTGGTTGAGAATCTTTCTATTAAGAGAAAATCTCACAAGTTTGAAGGTCCACCGTTTTTAAATGGCTGAAGCTAGATGGTTTTAAATGATAGCCTATGATTTTTAATAATAATAATTTGAGTTCTACTAATTAATTTAAAAGTTATTAGTGAAGTATAGACAGCATTGTGATCTTATAAATCTTGGTTTCTTTCGAAAAATATGCTAAAATAATATTTGATCTAAAAAATTATTCTAGTTTTTATTGATGGGCATGCTTTTCGAAAAGTGATATAAGTAGGAATACGGAGTTTTTTATTAACAAATTTCGTTTCTGTTAAAAAATCTTATATTATAGACATATTTTAAAATTCGAAAAAAAGAAAGAAAGACTTATCTCTGTTTTTAATGAGGAATTTGGCAAAACAATTTTCGAGTGTTAATTTCTAAAGCAATGGATTCGTCGTCAAGATAATCAAATAGTAATTTTCTTCGGTTCACTACAAAACTCACGATTTCTTCTTAGCTGGAATTGAATTCAACTGTTTTTTCTTTTATTTTTTTACTTCTGACAATCAATAAGAAGCTATTCAGGTTTTAGAAATTATTTTAAATCAAGAAGATAGCATCGTTTATTATAAAATAAATAGTTAAATTTTCATATAATTTATGAAAAATATAACAATAAAACTTGAATTTTATTGAAAATTAAAACAAATCTAAACATAGATTATTTTTAATTAAAGTATTCTTTTGAGAAAAAAATATTTAGGTTTTTATAACGTAAATATTTTTCAAGAAATATTTACGTTTTTCTTGTTGAATGTATATTAATCTGCGGGAAAACTTCATTTCATTAGAAAATCTCTGCAAACAGCAAACGATAAAATGATACTAAAATTAATTTATAGTAAATTTAAACACGAATGTTTGAGATACTAATTTAAAATGATCTTTATAGCTCAATTGCAATCGTTCCAAAATTGACTAATTTTAGTAATTAAATTGGCTATCATATAAGATATGTAGCGAATTACAGTCGCATACATCAAGTTTGAATGTTTGCAATTATACTAATGAGATAAGCTTCCATAATGGGCGTGCATTGCCCATTACTATAATTTAATTTTTTAAAGCAATTTAGAATTAATCAACTAACTTTTCTATACCTTAAAATTGATCAGTATTGAAAATTAATTCTTTTAAAACATTATATAATATTGAATAGTCTATTTGGTCAATACATAGATAAATCTTTATACAATTATCACTACTATAAACAACTGACTCTTACTTGTTAAACTTTAGTATTCCGAGAACTTCTTTTGGAACATTTTCATATGTATGCAAATAAAATCCATGTATAGTATATGAAAATATATATTTATTCATTTACATTCCAAAAAAATATTTTTATTCATTATACAGTAATAGTCTATACAAAGGATGATGATGTTTCATTGAAGTCAGAAGTCAGCGTAGCCAATGCTGGAAAGTTCAGACATTATATGTAGATTCTGAGAACTCCCATTTCTGTTATAGACTGTTTATTTTTTATGAGGAAAGTAGCAACAATATTTTTTATATCTTACTAGAAATTATAAAAATGCTTAATAAATATGAAATGATAATTTGTTTTAATTTAACTCAGTTGTAATTATAAATGAATAAAAATTTATACTTTAACTATTTTTATCGTTCGATATTTATTGAAAATAAATTATAATCAACGTTTTAATAATTAAAACTCACAAGAAATGTTACAAATTTAATTAAAATGAGAATATTTTCTTTTCAGATTTTCAGCATAAAAAAGATCACTTAATATTCTCGAAAATTAAAATTTAAAAAAATATTATTTTATATTTATAAATTATCTTTTTGTTTAGAATCATATTTTTAAAATCATTCTGATAAACGATTCACAAATCAATCAGTTAATATTTTTCATAGAATTAATAAATTTTCATAATAATACAGTATTATATTTTGTTAAGATGAAATAGGATATATCGAAATTTAATTTTTATTAAAATATTAAAGAAAGAAAACATAAAATAAAGAATTCATTCACTAATAAATTTCAATAGATTAAATTAAATTTCTATAATGAAAAATAAATTATACATAAAATCGGATAGCATTTAATAAATATTAGTATATGTTAAAACAATTTTTACCAAGACTGTAAACCGTGTCAATCTGTATCATATTCTAGTGCATCGCTAACGATTCTCTAAATAATTCTTTTTTTTGCGGAATATATATCAGACTTCTTTCCGTTACAGTATTTAGTATCTGTATAATTATTGATATATTTGTAAATATTTTATTTCTAAAGCAATTTAGTTTTATTGACTATCAGTAACAATATTTAAAAACCGTATGCATATTTTTTACCTGTGAGATCCAGCTTCCCTCTTCTCTGTCTCTCTTCACAGTATGTATACATTGTAGTAGGCATATATTGTATTCTATATCATAATGAGACTAACTGAAGATAATAATGGTCCATCTAAAGGAGGCTAGAAAGCTACGCCCCTTCCAAACATATTTAAAATAAACTATGTAATATACTGTTTATATTTTTTAATTTAGAATAAATAATGATAAAATCGCTAGTTAGTTTTAATAATTAAAATATAAATGCAAATATTGTCAAAATGTAGGTATAAAACATGCTTTTAATGATATTTTATTTTTTAATTCTCAAACCTTTTCTGGATCTGCAGTTAATACTGTATATAGCTTTTCCGCAGCATTCGATTGATTCAATCTATTGAATGATAATCAGTTGTAACATTGAAATAAACCAACTAAATTTAAATAAAATTATTTAAAATATTGTAATCTACGTAACATTAATTTGATGCAGTTTGACTAGGATAAAAGTCATTCTGGCGGAAATTTTTTATTGTCAAAAAAAATTTATTTTTATGGACTACACTATCTTTAAAATAAATCTCAGTCAGATGTATATATTTTATTTGTCTTTAAATAAAGCGAAACTATTCGAATATCTTAATTATTATAGATATTATATTAATAAAACTATTTTCTGAGAAAGCTTAATTTAGATCTCTAAATTACTTCACTGATCAAAAAAAACCAATGGAGAGGTTATAACTCACAGCGCCATCTGGTGCCTAAAAATAAAACTGATGTGAAAACAGGTGAACACGATTAGCTATTTCTCTCAACCAATGCATAATTCGAAATGTCCTTTCCTGTTCTCCAATAGTGTGTAATACTTCATAGCCTATACATTTTTCAATCATTAATTAACTATATGCTATTTTTATAACAAACTTCGAATAGCAATAGGTCCGCATAAACTTTTCGCCGCGACCCAGTTTAACTTTCGCTAGGTTATCGACTGTTGTCTGTTTCTGTAACAGTTTATTTCTAATATATCACTTTTTAGTGTAAAATTAATTTTTAATGGTTAGATATAATAACAAATTTATATATTTAGACGATCGTTATAATGTGTTTACTGTTTTCGGTGCAGTAGCACGGAACGATACATCACGTGACAAAAGGTCATTTACTGGTATCCCGATCGATCCTTGATGATGTTATTAAAACGACAGCGAATCGAATATATTTCCGTTCTCTGCACATAGATATACAATGGCAAAAGACGTGTTCGATCGCAGAAACGTTCGTGTGATCGATGTTGGGACAATCGACGTTACCGTTCACCTGCTGCGATCATTTCTGCTTCTATAGTTTTTTTTTTCTTTTTGCTTAATTCTATTTTTAAAAATCCATATTTACTTTTAAACGAAAGTGTATATCTGATAATATTTTTATTATCAATTCGGAAAAATACATATATTTTTCCCCATAATAAAATTTAAATATCTCATTCTTCCTTGACAGCTGTATTTGAATTGACAGATCACGTGACAAAAGGTTTATGAAGTTCATAGACACCCGAGATTTTTCAATAAGAAGGAACAGGAAGAAAATTGAGTCCAATCTCGTTCTTTTCAAAAGAAGTCGCCAATCTAGCATAAGCAGACGAGCGGCAATTGAGTCTTTTATTGGATCTATGGTTTTTTTTCGAAATATCCCGGATGTAAGGATTTGACAGAGAATGGCGGGAAGAAAAGTTATTTGTCATCATCTCGATTTGACAGTCGACAGATTGGACAGATTGTCGGCTTCCTGCATCCTCCGATGCTTTGACAGATGGTGCCGTGTCTGAATTCCAACCTTAGAGCCGACTCGACGTCGTCGTTCGAATTAAAATGACGTTCTGTGATATACGAGACCATTTAACGGTCAGTAAAGGTCTCTATTCATTTACTGGTACAAGGTTATAACCATTCACTTAAAAATGCATGCCTGCTCGTCTGTAGAAATCATATCTTAGATGGATTCAAACTCCAATTGACGCTGAACAACTATTAAGTTTTATATTAGAATATATAATAGTACTTTTTCTATTAGTAATTTACTGTTTAAGAGTTCTAATCAGTAAGCATTGTATTAATCAGAATCAATTTAGTTCTTGATCCTGTGCCTAATAGTCATTAGAAGCATGATTAGTCATTATTAGTCATGAAGTGCTTATCGTTAAATATCTTATAAGTCTATAGGCCTAGTTATGTTTTCTGAATCAAAACGAAAAAACTACAATATTCATTAAAACATCATTTAATACAGTTTTTATGTAAAAATTATATACAAAATATTTAAAATTAATACAGTATAAAAATCTATAAAAATATTAGGTAATACTGTATTGTAAAATTCATAAAATACAATGCTGTACAGTCATCGATGAATATAACATTCTATCTTTGTCTGATAGGCTTATATATAATATCTCTGCAAGTTTTCAGAATTCAAAAACAATTTTTTCTGATAAGTTTTGATTAAAAGTTCAAAATCACACTACAACATGGACTTATAATAATTGTACTTTTTCTACAAATTTAATGATCTGCATTTAATATTTTATTAGTCTTTACAATCTTTAACAAATGTTCAACATTAATAATAAAATTATAATTTTCATAATGATATACTTGAAAGTTAAACCACAATCTCCAGCTGAATTTACGAGGAAACCATGTTTATTTGCTATCCGACCTAATTTTTGGTTTTCTATGGTTTAAGGTCGTTTTGACTGCTTCGACGCCAAAAATGTGTAGCAATATTTTGGTAGCAAACTGTGAATAGTATTTCCCCTAGAATTACTCAGTTGGATGGAGTCGCCTTTCTCAAATGTGCCGTTCTTTCTCATGTCAGACTAACTGGCTGCACGTGGGGGAGGAGGATAGAGAGGGCAGGTGTCGGCCTTCTTTAGCCTGCTAGCATGCCCGTCGCCCGGACGTGTGAAAACATTTCTTGAACGCAAGCAGAAGGAAAGCCGTTTGTGAGTTGATCTCCCCACGGTTCCATTTAACTCGTTTACAAAAGAAAAGTTTTATTCTGCTTTCAAAAAGAATCGTCCTCTCTCTCTCTCTAGACCTATTCCTATCCAGGTATGTGATGTGTTCAATGCAAGCTACTGAATGGATTCACGGACAATGAAACCCAGTTAGGTACAATGAGGAATGTACTATGAGGGTATATGTTTAAGTTAGGGTCCGAAGAACCTATTAAAACGTAATGAATAACCTCGATCAGTCAAGTAGACTCGAATCTATAGGCTTTATGCAATCTTATTTTTTTCTTTTTTTAAGTCTATTCTTGTGGAGTAGAGAATTCGGAGAACGTTCAAAAATGAAAAATTCCAACCAAAATTGCCCATTCATCTTGTATTACACGGACTAATTCAATTTTAGTTAGAGAAATTTTATTATAAAGCGATTTCGCTCCCAAAAATCCTCTAGAGATCAAAGGAAAGCGAATTTAAAATTTTCCCACATTCTGAGAGCAGACAGAACTAACTAAACATTCCGTCTAGAATCTTAGGAGCCAGAGGTGCCGTAACAGATAATACTACCTGGTAGCCAGACACGTCTGAAAGTAACATTACACCATTAGATCTGTGGGGAACATAACACCTTCAGTACTAAGATTGCGCGAATGCAAACTTGTTATTCATTACACGGTTCAATAAAGAAATTTGTCTGGAATAGTTTAAAGAACATGACTTTGAGTAGAACAGGAGATATTCGAATTTATTAACTAAATTTATTTTTTGAAAGTTAAAAAATCATCACAGTTCAAGTTATTTCAAAATGACGTTCTTCCATTTTGCGAGTCAATAGAGAAATTACAGTAGACGATCCCTGAAACAAAATACCATTAGGATAAACTGATATTGTCTTAAACAATAGAAAATTCTATTGTTTTCTAATGTTCTTTCATATATAGAATAGGTCTATATAATATATCTAATATCCAACTTTTGATTTTTATTTATTTTATGGAATAATGTTTAATTCAACCTATCAATTTCGTCGAATTTGCTATTTTATCATTCGCTATCATCATTCATTATCATTCGTATAATGTATTCGTAGGTTGTAGCTCATATTTTTCTCGATCTCACGTCACGTAAGTTACGCGTGCCGGGGACCCCTAATCACTGATTGGCCTCTTCCTCTCGTGACAAAACGTGACGGATGAGAGAAGAGGAATGTGGGTGGTCGGACCATCTGTCGGAGAAAGATGATGTAATTTCCGTTTCAAACATTTATCTAAATGGCATCGTCCAATTCATAACACATCTAACTATTCCCATCCTTTTCCAATGATTGCCTATGCATATTTTATGAAATTAAACAGCATAGCAAAATTTCTTTTTAAGAGATTACGTTTCTTTTTAATTTAATCGAGAATGTTTTTTTTTAATTTATGCATTCTGGACGTAATTGATAAATATATAGTCTATATTTTATTTCAGATTTAATCTGATATTTTAATGATGTGAATTAATATAGGTAACATTACTAATTTTGCCATTAACATTGGGAAATCGGCCATAAATTTGTTGGAGAAATTTGTTTTCGATATAATATATGGAAAATGAATGAACAGAAATATGATCTTTTATTGTTTTCTTTTAATAAAGACAAGTGCAGAGGTCAAAATATATTTATTTTATGAATTATTCGAAATTATATTTTTTGAGTGTACTTATCTAGAGAAACCTGTCTTGTGGAGGTGGAGTAGGAGTCAAGGATCCTGTCCAGCTGTCACGACCAGGTAAAGATTTTAAAAGGTAAAAATCCACACACCCATCTCGTCTTTCGTTATAAACCTACAGCGCCAACTGTTTGATGCCATTAATTACTCCTCGGGTTCCATTGTTCAAGTAACGCCTTATATTTATGCTACACCCTAACGCTCCTCCTTCTTGTAATGGTCTTGCTTAAAACATGCTCACACGACAGGATCAAGAGGTTGCATATGTTTTCAGATTATTTTTCCATAGCTATTAATTATATTCTTGTTTATAAATCTTTCCAATGTTAATGATAAATAAAATTAATAATTCTTTTTTTATCTCTACAGATCTAAAGATATGCTACATGCAGAAGGCTATGTACAGTATGGATTTTTTTTATCAGATATTTGATCTTGATTGTGAGAAGAAGCATGTGCGGATCAATAATTACAAACATTTATAAAAGAAAACTTAAAAGTTTAACAAATGCAATTTAAACAATAATTTTAATAGTAAATATACGATTCTTTTATAAATGCCG
This sequence comes from Androctonus mauritanicus, assembly GCA_011317285.2. Classification (NCBI taxonomy): domain Eukaryota; kingdom Metazoa; phylum Arthropoda; class Arachnida; order Scorpiones; family Buthidae; genus Androctonus; species Androctonus mauritanicus. Next base: position 17,934 of record WUQG02176208.1, read on the forward strand.
TAACTGTTTTAATATCTTGTTTTGGAAAGAAATTTAAAATATTTATTAGATTTAAAAACTTTAAAGAATTTAGAAATTCAAATTATTTAACGAGAAGAGCCTTTATATAACTTTTCAATGGAAAACTATTCGAGTATAGTGATGTTTAAAACTTACATAAAACTAAAATGTCATTTAAGTTTTAAAGAGTTTTAAATGCGACGTTTAGAACGAGATCACGTCTGTGTTTTAGTATCCAACTATAATTTTGGATATTGAGTCAATTGACTAAATACATCTCTGCTTACAGTATCTAGCCAAGCTTAAATTTTGAATAAAAGCCAAATTAAAAAACCATTTGTCGTAAATATGCCAAGGTGTAAATGCTTCAGGTGCGTATTTAACTTTAGTTTAAAATAAAAAAAAATCGATTTTAAATAAAATATACTCATTGTTAAAGTAACGAAAGAAAATAAATCGATACCAGTACTTATAACAATACTGACAGATGGTAGATGGTTGTTAATCCATGATTAATTTCACTAATTGAATTATTGAATTTTTTATATTTATATGAATTATATATATATAATATACGCAGACAATATTAAACTTAACTAAATCTGTCATATAATTTAGCATTTATTTTTTTTTCTTATCATTTAACGGTTATTATTGCTTTCGGTTAATATACAATATTAAAATTTAAGACATATTTTTATTTTTAGCGACTCATTATACTATTTTTATCAATCTAATAGCGATAAACCGGATAACTGTTCGGAATATTCAAATTATATTATTATTTATCGCCTTCTATATTTTATAATGATTTCCATCAAATTCATAATCTAACATGTGTTCTTTCTCTCTCTAATAAATATTTTAATCAGCATCGCTTTTATCTACATGCCGCTATTAGGCTGTCAGTTGCAAAAGTAATTTATTATACAGTACATAGAATACTCAGCAAAAGAATATGATAAGAGTTTGAGAACTCATTAATATCTTTAACTAACACGAGTAGATCAGAATTTCATTTATACGGAATAAAAATAAGATTTTCCCCGAATACAAGTTTAATTTTGCTGATGGACTATAAAAACCTAAAACAAATTATTAAAATCCATAGGCGTCATTTTCTTTTTGTCTAACTTGTAGGAAAAAATGCTGTGTATTGTATATCGGAGTTTAATAAAGATGGATCTAAGTTGCTTCTGTTCTAGAATTGATATTTAATCAAATATTATTATAGATAAAACAATATTTATATTCAGTAGTAATATATCATATAGTTTATTGATAGAATTAATCTTATATTTTGTTCGCAAAAAAATGGACTAAATATCTACGATTAGAATAAGCTGTAAGCAGAATATTTCTATTATAATATTGTATAATCAATTTATTATACAGTACAGTACCGTAAAACAAACCATAATAGAGTAATTCATATTATACAAATCTCATACAATAGTAAACAGAATTCAATCTCAATTTTGATATGCTATACGTGAATGATCCCGTCCATTTCGATGATGGATCGGATCTTAAATGCGTCACGATCACCGCCCAACATCAAACAAAAATCGAGATTCCCTTCCAGCATGAATTGAGATTCAGAATAGCATCAAAAAAAGAAAAAAAAAAAAAAATCCGAAAGCGGTGGATCTATAGTAAGCTCCCGGAATTCCCATCCTCCCCGATTGCCCCGATTGCCCCTATCCCACTCTACGACGATGTGTCAGACAGACATATGTTAAAGCGCTAAACATGCCGATGACAGGACAGTAACAAATATCCAACAGTTTTTGAGATGCAAGATTTACAAATAAGATTTTATAAATTTGCCATTTGTGCTTTATGGATTCTCAAAAGTAGATTTCTATTAAACTCCAAAACGACATTAAACAGCCGTTTTATGTTACTGAAAACAGACCTAATGATATTGAGATAACAATTAGCGTTTTAATATGACATATACAGGTAATTTAATAGTGCTGTCTTTGATCTGTAGCAGTGCTTTTCAAACTGTAACACGCGAGACGATTCT
>WUQG02176319.1:0-22812 GCA_011317285.2 Androctonus mauritanicus
AAAATAATATGATAACATCAACCAAAATAACGCATCTAAATTTTCACAAATATCCTGTTTCGGTAATACTGTACTTGTCTTATTTTTTTACATATGAGATGTTTTTGATGGGATAAAAATTATGCTTTAAAAAGTATTTCTAGAAAAAATGAATCACCTATTTTCCGAACATATATAATATTTTAAAATAGTGGATTAAAATGTATATCATCATCGATAACATATTTTTATTGAACTTAATAAAAACTTAATAGTTTGATATTTTTTAGAGATAACTTCAAAAGTTTGATGCCCACAATTTTTAAATGGATGAAATTACACAGATTAATCTTATTTCAAGGTTAAATTAACTGTTTGAAGTTATTTCTCCTTAGATTTGATTATTTTGGAACCAAAATAATCAAATCTAAGGAGAAATAACTTCAAAGGACAGGAGGGTTTTCGTTTAAATGCATAATTTTGTTTTCGTATAATAATTATAACTAAATATTAACACATTTATCAAAGATTAATTAAAACTATAAAATGTTGTAAATTTTTTATTTGGAATATTGATTTAAGGCAGAAACTAATAACAATTATGTCGGAAAGTTGTATTTGTGATAGCCATCACTATTCAAAATATAAAAGTAAGATTTCAAAAATTTTATAGCGTGTACATGTTAATAGCGAAAATTTCAATAAATATAGTCAAAATCCTGAAGGACTTTCCAATTTATTTTACATGACTTCCATCCAAGTGGATATATGTAGCGAGGTCAACGCAAGCTGCCTACACTTGTAATGAAGTCGGCTAGATGGTGGAGGATGGGGTTAAAAGGCTAGGCCCGGATCTCTTCTGAAAAAGTCTGAATGTGTTGGACCATAATTGCACCCGAATCTAACAGGCTGCCATCCGATGAATGATCAAGAAATAGGAATTTTGAAGATCAACGAAAAAGCATAATTTACGATTTAAATTTTAATCTTGTGTTATTGGATTCTGCAATTTCAGAGGGAAGATTTAAGGCTGATCTCCTTCCGTTTTGTACCAATAATTTGAGGATTAAATATTCAATTTTTCATAAAATTCATACAAATTAAGTATCCCCATTCTAAAATCCATAACTTCGTTTTCACAGCAGAAAGCCCTTTGGGATAGGACTATAACCACTGTGTTGTGAAAGATGGCACATTAGTAAACCATCAAACATTGTTAGTGTGAGATGTGTGACAACTTAATTTCTATTGTTTATGTATCTCTATGCACTCCAGTCTAGTTTTGTCACGATTTTCTCCCTAGCTCCACTTTAAAATGTCAAAAAGGTTTGATAGTATTAACCTATGGGTAATAGTGATGAGATTCTTTCAAAGACGATAAATGAATATACATTTACATTGTTCGTTGCATTTATATTCTTGCTTTTTATGTAAAATAAAATAATTTTTTTAAAATGGTGATTTTTTTTTTTATTCCTCTTTAATTCCAACATATCATGTATTCCAAAATTCGAAACACACACTGTTTCGAATTTTTTCGGATTAGAGATACTCAATCTGTAATAATAATTTAAAATTATTTTTTCATTTGATTTTTAAAATATTATTTTTTGGCCAATTCAAATAGAGAATTATACACATTAAGATCTCAAAATAATTTAAAATTTGTTCTCAATAATAATATATAATTTTAAAAATCTTTTAACAGAATTTGGGCTTTAAAAAATGTGCTTAAAAAAATATAAAACTGGTTTTATTGTTTATCCATACATGAAAAGGAAAATTTTCTTTCAGCAATACCGGAGGCTACTGCTATTTTTTATATAAAGAAAATCTCATTAAAAATATCGCAGGTTCTCAGTTATATAATTGAATTCGAATAATCAAACTAAAACAAATATTATTCATTACGTAACTTTATATTTAATCGAGAAGAACGGAACAATCATAGACATTCAAATAAGTTTCGTTGATAAGAAACATTTCATGTTCTCTTCAAAATGAAATAAGTTAAAATTTATTCACGCAAAAGAATTTCGTAATTTGTTTAACTAGGCTAGCATAAATAAGATGCTTTAGAATATCGTTTCAGTGTTGACATCAACTTCAAATTTATGCTAACGCACAACACCCCAAGGTTTGCTTCATTCAGCCTAAATGACGTGATAAATTCGGTACAACATAATAATACGGGAAATTTTTAATAACAGAGCAAATATCTAAATCTTTATCATATAAACCAAACTAAATTATGACTTTTTTCCGATCCTTTGATGTTACTGAATTTTATTAAACGACGTTAATCGAATCATCCGTATACGTCTCGTATTCATCACTCTAATCGTTGATAATTCATTATAAATAAATTAAACAGTTCTGACAAACAATATTGATGACTAAAGAGAATTATAATAAAATCGATTGATAAAACGAAAGAAAAACGCTACGTTCTAATGAAAAAATATTGGAAACGTATTAGTTTTAACACTTTATTTTCAATCAAAATTCAAATAGAAAATGAAGTACGCTTAATGTAAGTAACCGTAAAAAAGAATAGTAAATGAAATAGTTAAGATATATTATCTGATGCAGCTGGTTGTTGGATTACATCAATATAGAAGCCTATCTGTGGCGGTTCAATAAGAATTTAGCTATTATCCAAGTTTTCTCTAGAGACTCTTCTTTAATTACCTCACTCGCTTTCAAATGTACAAATGTTTTTGTTTATTAATCGTTACACGATACCATTTTATCCTATTAAATTCGAAACTATTTATTTTAATAATGAAATACTTTATGCTGAAATATGCATAATCATATATAATTTTGCAATCAAATATTTTTACCGACGGTAATAAAATTTAATCAAAAATTTCCAATAATTCTAAGTGATCCAACCGGCCACATGAAATTCTATCGGAGAAATTAATTTCTCGCCATGCATATATAAGTGACATATTTGATTTATTGTAAATCATATTTGCTGTTAAATCTTTTGAATTATTTCGAATAAATTTTAAGTGACTAAAATGAGAAATTTAATTTGAAAAATTCAGCAGCACATGAGACTAGGAATAAGCTTTTAATGTTTATATTAACATTCAGAAAACTAGTCGAACAGAAATTAATCAGGAAGCTATTTCGTGGTTGCTACTTTCACTCTCACGTTTTATATAATTGAAGTAAGAAAAAAAATAAAAAATCTTATTAGAGAAAACACTAAAATGCGTTGGATAGAAGAGTTCAGAAATAATTCCGCGGAAACAAAAGCAGCTTTTTTTATTTTAAGTGATAAAAGGCATGAAGTTTGCTTTGCATAATTCTCCAGTGAGAAAGTGATATATATAAATGTTTAAATTCTATTAAGCCATCGCAGAGATAATTTAGCTGAAATGATGCAGAAAAAGTTCAAAAGTCATAAAATTCTTAAGAGAAAATAGAAACAACGTAATCTATGAGCATTAAATTCAAGATAACGTTTTTGTTTTAAAAATTCAATTAACATCGAATTTATAAAAATCATTTTATTAATGATAGTACAAAAGATATTTTATATTTAATTATTTTATGACAAAATGTAAAATATCTAAGTAAATTAAAATAAACGAGCATTTTCCGTTTGAAGAATCACTGAATTAATTTGATATTTATCAATATTTAATTTTTATTCTCTTTCGTAAATATTGAGTGTAAAACTCTAAATTGAATAGCGATGCGGGATATTGAAAATCTGGATTTTAGATAAAACAAAAGCTATTCCCTGACATTTTTATAGATCGCTCGAACTATTCAGTTTTATGTTCGATTTGAGACAAGAACGACGGAAGAATTGTTTACTTCTTCAATTTATCATCTAGATATATATTTTTTTCCTTCTAAAGCTTTCTTTCACCGTAAAAAATGACATTACTGTGGTTGATTGACTGTTAAACCTGTGGCGTTAAATAAAAACGAAGTGCTTTTACTGTATAAATTTTTTAGTCGTTACAAACAGTTCAATTTGTTGTTAAAGTAAACTAAATTTTTCAATCGAGTGTATATCGCAATTTATTACTTTTTCAGAAGCAAATTACGATAATGGCTTTTTCTCCTTCAATATAATAAAAGTTAAATAAAAATGAAAAACGTATGAATAATATATCATATATTTTTATTCTTAAATTTTAATTATATCTTTTAACTTTTAGAAAAATATTATTGATGAACTGTAAACTTAACGTAAAAATAATTTGTATGCAACAAAATCTTTACTTTCTCTACCATTTAATTCTGATCAAGGATGAAAATTAGATGCAATACGTGATGCAAATGTTTAAAAATTATTTACGGTTATTTGTGTATGATTAAAGTTAATTCTTTCCTAGCTAATCTTAATGGAAGAGAAGTCTAAGATATATCACTATCATATATATGAAAAATATAAAATTTTTTATGTAATTTATATTAAAAGATATTTCAAGCTATTTCAAATTTTTATCTGTATTTTAATTCTCATAAAGAAGTGGAACATTCAAATGATCAGGAGAAATGGTCATCCTGAAGATTTGATAACGTTCGTATCAAAAATTCAATCCAATTAAAATTTTCTTAACAAAAATAATGTTAAAATTTTAAAAAGTTCGAACAAAAATTCATTATTTGAATTGTATCGTTAATACTTTGTGATAGATGTCGGTTGTTTCGTTTATATTATATAAGATAATTAACGAAATCGGTTAAAATGGTGAAAATGGAGTAGTTAATCCTAAATAATTTATATAATAACACTTTAAATCAAATGTAAGGCACAGATATATCGGTGGTAATTGTAACAATTTACAATTATAAGCATACTTTTGACTATAATTCTTTATTATGCTTTCATTAAGAAGTAATAATTATCATAAAACTTGTAAATTAAATTAAATAATAATTTTTAGAATATTAACAGTATGTTAAGCATACTTTCAGTTTTTAATTGAAAATGAGAATTATTAAATGCACAATTATTATTTTTATGTTTAACTATTTGTTTAATTGCATGATTTATTATCTGATTATCGTTATGTTCGTTTTTAATCAAACTCGGGTCCATTCTCTCTTGTAGAAAGTAATGTAACCTATATCGACATTATATATAAGAATTTTCACATTTTCTGAAAGTTTCCATGCAGTATAGTGAAGTAGGAATTTTCTGACATTTTCAGTGGCAGATGAAGCATTCCAGACGAATAGAATTTCTAAATTGTCTGTAATAAACTCGTTGTAGGGAAGGGATCTGGATAACATCATTTATACTCTCTCTTGAGAGAAGCGAGATGTTTTCCAACTAAGGTAAAATTGTAAGTAAACCATCAGTTGAAGAAATGATTGTTTCTCCTTCCTTTTCTTTTCTTCTACCTGTAATGAAGAAAATAAAACTGGAATATAGAGTCTTACTCCTTTCTACGAGTCTCTAATGGTACAGATGCATTTCGTTGCAGATATATAAAAATAAATCTTATAAAGTGAAAAAAAATGACAATCATAAAATATATAAATTAAATAAATTTTATTATTATAAGTTTTAATTACTTCTGTAGTAGGTTTATGAAGAATGACTTACAGACGAAAAATTTTGGCCAATTTAAACTGCTGTAACGATGTTGAAAGAATACTGTATATTAATTTAATTATTTAAAAATAATTTATAAATATTTTAAATATTAATCTTAAATTAGATAATAATACTGAATTAAAAAAAAACAATTTTATTTAAAAAATTTGAGAATAAAAAATCGATTTAACTAACCAGACAGATCTTTAGTAATTTTTAGGCTTCCAAAACTGCCTTTGCGATAATGCATGACATGAATATTATCAAACTTCTTAAAATAACAGAATTTTGAAAGCAAGAATATAAAGAAGCTCATTTTAGGAGGCGAAAGGAGAAATGAATATTTTTGTCTTTAAATAAAAATATTCAGTTCTTCTTTCACAATCTGAAAAGACAAAAGTTAACAGCTAGAGTACTCATTATTAGCGATTTAATTTAACTAAATTTATGAGAAAATGTGAGTTTTGTTTATGACTATTCAGTTAATAGAAATCAAGGTAATAAGCTAATAGAATTCTTCATAGGACTGTTTATATATAAACTAAGATAACTTAGTTTTTATAACTTTTATCGATGTTTTTAATATATAGGAGTTCATTAACTAGAAATTGCTTCACGATGTAAAAGAATGTGCGATAATTAGGAAGGCAAAACCGCATCTAACTTTCTTGGCATTAATTAGAAGCGACCACTGCTATCAGAAGACAAATTCCATCCCTAATTAATTGTCTTTCTGTTCCTCCTTAAAGGTTGATCCTGTTTTGTGCACAACATGCCATCAACAACGATAAAACAGCAGTTTTTGAGGGATATAGCATTCCTAAAGATCATTTGCTGCCCGCATTTGAAGGTTTAGACTATAGTATATGGGAATTGGCGTCACAAACTGAAATGTTTGATAAGGTTCGATAATAAGATTTAATGAGAAGAATTTTTATAATAGCAAACTTTGTAAAATGCTTTATCATATCTATAAAATGTTTATTGGTACTTAATGTGAATTCTTTCGTTGCATAACTTCTCAATTCAAACTGTTATACATCTATATGTTGAAATCAAACTTTATCTTTTTTTTATACATTTTTTAAGCCAATTTTAGAACTTGTTATGCTATTCAGATGCTCACAGGACATATTTTATTGTTAAAATAATTTCTTAAAGGATAGCTAAAACTGAAACTAAAGAGGAATTATTAAAACATAGTATCAATATTTAGTATAGAAATCTTTCTTACTAATGCTAGACTTGAATGTTTTTGTTCTTCAATCTAAAGGTTGTGTTTTTAGTTTTATATTAAATTAAATAAAATATAAACGTGTTAATTAATTAAAATTAATAACACGTTTATATTTAATTTAATTTAATCGTAGAATAATTTAACTTACTTGTTAATATAATTTATTTTATTTATCTATCAATTTATTCAATATACAATGATCAGTAATATATGTAAATTAATTCTTTTCTGTGATATTAAATTTTTTAAATTTTATTTTCTCTTTCAAAACAAACTTCTAATTCTGAAACAATTAAGCATTTTTTGATTAATGGAATGGATATCGTCATTGCTTTTGATTAAAAGAGTTTAAGAATTTTAAATTCAAATTGTTTCTGATTTTAAATATATTAAGGAATTTTTAATATATTAAGGAATTTAAATCAAATTAGATTAAATCAAACTGTCGCCACTCTTGTCTAAAACCATTTAACGTCTTGTTTTCAAAGCCACAATTGCAAGTCAATTGTCGAAGTCGAGAAGTCAGCGTCAATTCGATTGATTCAAATGATTACACATTGTTCCACCACATCACTCTCAATTACCTTTTTTAGGAATTTCTTTCTTCTGTTTTTTCTTTCCTTTCTCCCATTCTCTCCTTTTTTTCCCCTTATATTCTCGACCGATGCCTACAACATTTGCCGGAAGGGGGCGCTAACAATGTGATGGGGCAGTAGGTCGTCTGCTTCGAATCGAGTTGGAGTTCTTTTGGCAGCGTTCCGAATCGTCTGCCGTTTTTGAAAAGCGAAAGTCAAGGTTTTCTCTGTTATAAAAAATATCTTATGTTATGGCTGAAAGCGAGGAGATGGTAAAGTTAGTGGAGGGAGCATATAAGGTAAGTAACTTGATTTCAAACGTTTGCATTCTATTACACTTTATTTATAGTTTATTATTTTATAAATATTATTCTTATTCACGATACTGTATTTAACAAATCAGATTTGCATTTTATTAAAATGATAAATAATGTTATTTCATCAAAATATGAGTGGAAATAGGAATAAAAACTGATTTTTTGAAAATTTTTTAACTTCTAATGTTTTTAGATATGTTATTATGTTAAAAATTGTAAATATTCTATTTTTAGATTTGTGAAAAACATGCTTATATTTGCTTTATATTTTGTTATAAAATCATTCTTTTATAAGAACTTTAAGAACTTTCAAAATAAATTTATTTATTAATGAAATTCTAAATTATTTTTAAGGGGAAAATATAAATTTCTTTATTTGAAAAATCTTTGAGTTAAAACAGATAGAAACAAATTTTCTGAAACGGCTGTTGATCTAGATGCAAAAAGTTCTGAAGAAACAATTTAGCCTTGGATGCGTTAACTCTCCCAGTAAAATCATTTTATCATCAGAAGAGCTGGAACCAATACCATTTTAGAAGCTTTTGCCTCTTTCTATCAGCTCACTTCGTTCTAACTTCATTACGTCACCCTCCCCACTTAATGAAATTCTCACCCTTCCATACATCATCCAACAATTCTTCCAACACTTAACTTGACATCTTATACCGATTTCTATGTCAAAATAGACGAATAACTTAGTTTTTTCTTGGAATCTTTATTAATTAGCAGTAATTTATGAATAGAATTCTCTACTTCAGTTTATTTAAACAGTAATATAAATTATCGAAAAACTTCATGATCTATATGACAAAAAAAACACGTTTAATAAAATTGCTTGTTCAATAAGCTTGATACATGATCTCTTTTATAACTGTATAACGCCAATATTTTTGTTTATTACGACAAACAACTTAATTGTATATTTTTCTAGAACTATATAAATTACAGTACTTATATTATTTCTATATAGAACTTTGAATTCTCAGCCATTAAGAATGGGAAAGACATTTTATCTGTTTTAAGAAAATAAATATAGTATGAAAATTAAAGATTTACTTGCACTAAGATTTTTCTAATAAAAGTATCATATCTTTAGATTACATGTCTTTAGATATATAATAACTTACCACATATTTACTGTATTAAAATTTGAATTTATCTTGTATAAATTCACTGAAAAAATTTTAATAAATTATTATTTTAAAATAATTCGCTCTAAAACATATATCAATTTCTATAATAAAACATTAAGATTTAGGGTGTGATTATATTGCAGTTTGAAAATAAACTAAAAAGTCAGTGTTGTGAAACAATATTGGATTTGAAAGAATTAATATCTCATTTTCTTCTTTATTTCTATTTTTAAAGCATTTTAAATGAATAATAAAATTTCATTTAAACTAAATACACTTTACACAGTTTTCATAAGATAAACTTTATTCAGCTTTTTGTGAAATCAATCCGTTGGATTTTCTATTCTAAAAATTTTCTGCTTTACTTCTAGATGAAAATACAGTATCCCCAATAAAATGGAATTTGTTGAAATATCTTTCTCACATATGATAAAAGAAAAACTCATTTGAGAAAATTTTAAAAGCATTTCTTTTTATATTTTATCCGAGCTACATAAAATTCTTAATCTTGTAATATTTTCGAAAGAATATTGTAGATTTTGAAATTTTACATGGATGATTGATGAAGATGACCTTATATCTTGTGATGTATTTGTTGTAAGATATAATGTTCTTGTTTAATGTTCTATCGGCAAAATATTGTTGGAAAATTTTTCCGGGAAAATGTTGTAAGATTATATTATCAGTGTTTGATTATTTATTGCAAAAGTTGTGATGTTTTTTTATTGATATAGTACTGAAAAGAAAATGTGATCGCTCAACTATTACTATAAACTTAAGATAACGCAAATTCTGAAGAATTGCACTATTTACGTGAGAAATAGCCAAAAAGAACAATATGAACATCAAAGAATAATATATAATGTAACGAATAATCTCTCCGAATAAAACAAAGAATAGTTTCATATATGCCAGATGTAAAAATGGAACAAATTTAAATTATAAAATATTTATAATAGAGAGAGAGAAAGCAAAATATTTATAAAATAAGAGCTAAAATAAGTTTTAGGAACACATTATTAGAGAGATTAAAAGTATAAATTAATAGATCCTATTATAGAAATATTTAATAAAATAGTATAAATAAGATTTGATATAACAGAAAACTTATAGTCCATATTAATTGAAAAGAATTCAATTTATTTTGAATAAATTACGATGAGAAGATCATAGATATATATTTAATCTGCTATTTTTAATTTAACAATTACATAAATATTCTTATTTTAAATTTAATAAATGAATAAATAATATTCTCTTACAGAATATTTTGGAGAAGTTCAATCCTTGTGCCAGGCAATTGATTAATGCTGGGAAAACCTATTTGAAAGCTCTTCATGGTTAGTATAACATCAAAAATTATTATTATAGCAAAAGAATTTTTTTAGAAATTATCAAACTGTTCGTCACAGTTTTATTGTTTATATGCAAATCATGTAATTAATAAAAGTAAGTACTTTTTCCCACTTAATGACACGTTAGTGTAGTTAATGGAAAAAAGTTTTTAAAAAAATTAACATTCGATATTTACTTATATCAATCAGTCATGGCATCTTTTTATAACTAGATCTAAATAATGAAATTAATTTATCTAATTTATTTTCAGCGTGATCAATTGATTATGCCAAAGTCTTTTATAGGGATTCATCCAGTACAGAAATTGACTTGACACCTACTGAGTTGTTGTCAATGTTGACAGGGATATATATATCTGTTATGCCAGTCCTTGTTCATTTTTCTTATACCAGTCACGATTTGTTGTTCGGACCAATTTAGCTTTTCCTTAATCAAACTGTGCAATTCCCAAATTGCATTTTTGTAACACTTATTTTGAGAGAAGACTGCTTATTCAACAACTAATTTAAATTTACATGATATTAACATATTAAGATTATTTTTCATAGCTTCTCGAATACAGTATACAATATATCACTATATAAAATATATACAATTCAATATTAGCACATATAAAAATAATTTAATAATAGTTCTTTAATAGTTACTTAAATAATATTTTTAAAATATTGTATTATTAATTAGAATATTATTTTTACTGATCTATTTCATAATAAGATCGTTTCAATTCTAAGATAAATTAAACATTTTAAATAGTCTCCTGAAGATTATATATATCAAAATCAAACCATATTTTACACTGTATAATAATCGCATTTCTATTAGATTATATAGTATTCTAACTGATAATTAATATTAAGTCATATTATGGAAATATTAATTTTTTTTATAAATATATTTTATAGCTGAAAATGATGATAATACTTAATTTAATTTAATTTAGTAGGGTCATTCACATAGAAGTTTTACAGATAAGATTGCGTATAGAATAAACAAATCGTTTTCTTTTCGTTTCCGTTAGTCTATGGTGATTGACATTTATAAACCTGTTAACATAAAGCAACTATATCAGTATGAACTAAAAAAAAGTTTCCTTTCTTATAAATAAAATAAGAAAAAGATATTTTCAATTTGATAATTAGTAGGTCCTTTTAGTTAACTTCTTAGTAAATTAAATGCTTTTTGATCTTAATTATTATTGGTTTTAAAATTTTAAAGATTTTTTTATTTTGATATTTAATTTTTATTTGTATAGCTCTATAATCTGATATTGACATATTATTGATTTAACAAATTAGTATGATATATTAATTTCTATGAATTTTTTTGAAATATTTAGTATGAACATAAATTAATACAACTAATTACAGCTATGAGTAATCTTTGTAAAGAAACATCTAAATATCCTTTTAAGGTATATTATATTTATAATCCTGACGTATTTTAAAATTGCAAGAGTAATTTATTCTAATATTTTCGAATAAAAGAAAATATACTATATTAGGAAATTTGTCAAAATTGCAATTAAAACACAATTTCCAGTTGTCATCGTCATATGTTAAATATTCAACTGTCTGGTAACACCTGATTTCTAGAAAATATTGTTAGAATGTGATTTATAATTATTTTTATTTGTATAAAATATTATTAATAGAAATAATTTTTAAAAAAAATTCTATTTTAATAGAATTATAAATAAATTTACAAAAATAGAAAAAAAAATCAGGAATAATAGATAAAAAGAAACATTAAATGATCATTTTAAGAAAATTATTATGATATACAGAATTTTTAAAATATTAATGATGAATGTTCAGTATAATAATTCTAACTAAAATCTATGATAAATTTATGTTTAAAATTCATGATTGAAAAATGAGTTTATATATCTTCGAAATTCGAAATGTGAGTTAATATAAATTAAAATTCTTTTAAACTATATAAATCAATAGAATATTACTCATAAATTTCTTGTAAGGTATTTTAAATGAAAAAACTTTCCCCTCTATATGAAAAATAATTTATATTAACTATTAATCAAAATTTTGCACTTCATATTAAAAATATTTTAAAATATTCGAAAAATAACTAATAAAAATGATTTTAATGATTTTTACATTATTATTTAAACTTCTTAAATGTAACATTCGATTCTCTTTCAATATAATTAAACTTATTTAATAATATAAGCTTACTAAAATCCATTATTAGATTTGAATCAAAGTTCATTGTTATGCCATATAATACAAAAGAGAGAGATAAACACATGCAATTTAAAATATACGTTAATCTAATCAAAATTAGGAAATTGATAATTTAGTATCATATTTAATTGAAAAGATTCTATTAGAAATATTAAATTTACTATAACTAAATAAATTAATTGAAAAATATGTGAATTAATTTTAAAAATTTTTACCGCTTATTAAATTTAAAATTTAAAAGAAAATTGAATTTTTTTTTTTAGAATTGTTATTACAGTTGTATATATTTGAAGTGCTTTTATTTAAAATATAATAAACAATTTTTTCCGAAATACATCTATTAGGTTTCTAACATGTTATCAGGAGCTTAGCTATATCAACAGCTGATATATTTAAATTTTAAGTTTTTATATAAGGATTTAATATAATAGCATTTCTGATCATTATAACAGAAAAGCGTAGTCAGTTCAATTCTAGATTCAATCCTATCTGAATAGGAGGCGCAGTAAAAGAGGATTCCTTGGGTAGAACGATTTTTCTTTTTAACTCTTATTACTTTGAAAGTAAAATAGGAAGAATCTCACTTTCTTGCATAGTTAACTGCTTTTGCCTTCAAATGTTTCTTTGACGAATTTCATTTTATTACTTTAAAAAGAGAAAAAAATTTTAGAAAGTAGAATGTTACAATATCGACTGAAGTATAATAACAACCTGCATTGTCAACTTTTTAAAATATATGTCATTTTACTTTTATTTTAAGAGAATTTTAACATAAAACTTGCTTAAAGGTTTATTAAAAAATTATTCTATTAAATTTAAAAATAGAAACTGTAACTTTTTGCAACATAAATAATTATATTTTCCTGCATTGATTGTTATGAACAAAAATTTCTATTAAAAAATTAATATGAATTAGCTCTTCAAATACGGAATATAAATGTATAATGAAAAGGCCAGTTCTTAGAAATTTATAGACATATTTTCAATGCTGACAAATATAGAATTAGATGATCCAATATCTAAGTTTTCGCTCTTCCAAATTCTGTTCTTATGAAAGAAGAATGGAATGAAGATTGCAGGTTCCCATATCAAAAGTTTTCTAGAAAGAAATTTCACGTTCTTTCGACGTAGACATGTCATATCCGATGTTTATCCAATAAGATTAACATATAATAAACATCAATAATTAGATAATACATTGAAATATTGATAATTTAAAGTGAAATTCAATTTTATGAAAATTTAATAAAAAAGGAGTTATTCTTAGCAATTGTAATCTTCATTTTGTAAAATAAACAAAACATTAGGTCCAGTTATATAATGTCCCGATAAAGTTCCGGATAGCTTTATTCACTAAGTATCTGCTTTACAGCTGATATGTAAACGCTAATTGGTAGTTAGTGATATCAAACGTCACTAACTACCAATTAGCGTTTACATATTAGTTGTAAAACCGGTCTTTTTATACATATTTATCAATTAGTTCTATTCGTGATTTAGTTTAAATTATTTTCTAAACGAATTCAGAAAATAAAATTAATAATATAATTTGGAATGTAATCTAAATATTTTGTAATAGGACGATATTAGGGCCTACTTAAATATAAGTAGGGGCCTGCTTATCAGTTTTTATTGATTCATTATTAGCTTTAGCTCATTATTTTTTGTTTGCAATAATTAAATTAATTTTTAATTGAGTTAATTAATATGAACAAATTTTGTTTTATTAAACTGGAGTTTTATAAAACATACAGTATGTTTTTATAAAATTCCATTTATATTGATTAGATCTAAATTTAAATTTTCTAAATTTTATTCGTTTCTTTTTTCTTCTTTATAATTTTAAAGATACTATTAAAATAAGGAATAAACAGGACATTTATTAGATATATTTGTCAGTTTTGATAATTTATCAGATAATATAAAATATATGCATCTCTATTTTATTTTATCTATTGCAATCTAGTCTTTTCTAATATTTTCTATTTTCTTCATAATGGCATAATTCATAATACAATGCATTCAAATTTGCAATTAGGTTACAGCTGCTTTTACAAAGTACAATTTATATGAATTTTGTGCAAATATTATATTTTATATATAAATATTTTTCCTAAGAAAATTGTTTACAACTATAAAAATTAATTTCTCAAGAAAATTTTATGAACTTTTAGCGAACTGCTGTAATTAAAAAACAAATAAATCACAATTTTTAATTAAAAAGTAATTTATCCTAAATTAGTATTGTTTTAAAAAGAATACACGAAAACTAATATATAAGTAATTAGACTATCACTCTTGAGTAATATAATAATTATCTTTGATATATTATCTTGTTTAAATTTTTTTGAATTTTCCTAATACATTTCTAAAATTTAATGAGGCACTTTGGTAATAACAGTTTCATGATCGTGTAGTACTGTTCAAAAAGGAAGAAAAAAGAAAATTTCTAGCATACGATCGAAGAATGGTAACATGTTAGGAAACGGAAATTGTAATTCGCCAATATCTTTTTCTGTTTGTATTGTTTAACAGGTTGTAAAGTCGTAATGTCTTGTATTGGAAAAGATTTGATTAGAAGAAATTTTTCAAAATACACGATTATAATAACAATTATCTTCTAAATTTTGATCTTTTCAAGTGAATATAAATGACTGATAAAAATCTTACATATATAAATTAAGCATGAATTTAAAATATTTCTGTTCATCCCTCAACAAGTTTATGATTATTTAAAAATATATGTCAATAAATATATATATATTCTTATCGATTTCAAAGGCATAATTTAAACTAACTATTAAATTAATTTATTATAGATTCATGATCAATTGTTTTGAGAAATTATGCTTAATAGATTAACTTTAATGCTATTTTAGTTTAAGCAATTCCTTCGAAATTTTATCATCAGTCCTTAGTTATAATTTATAATTATATTAATTTGAGGTTTTTCTGGAATGAAGTAAATTTTACTTCGTTTATAATTATTAATTCTATTATTGATAATGATTATGGCATTAATACCTTTTCAGGATGCTTAACTTCTTCTAAGATCTATATTGATATAATGACAAAATTAGCTCGTCATGCTCATCAAGGTACTTGGGGTGGATCAACAGATATCGGTAAGTATTTCATTTTTAATAATTATATCTAATAGTTAAAAATAATATGATGTATACAGTGTATATTATATATTACTTTCAATTAAAAGCTGTGCAAAAATACAGTAATTTCTAATAATAGAAAATTATTAAATAGATTATGATAAAATTGAAAATAAATTTAAAAGAAACTACTGAAAATTATCAGGATTACATTATATATTTTTAAACTTTATTTTCTTTTACATTTAAATTTATTTTAAATTTTTTTATCCACTATATAGCAATATAAATTTTTCAGTATAATTAAATATAAATAATCTTCACTAAAAGCTAAGATGATGGTTCAGTTACTTTCTGGTGTTCAAATTAAGATTCCAAATGATAATATATAAATAAAAATTTGACATTAATTATGAGCATTTATTTTTGTAACTAATTCATTTGTAAATCAATTATTTTATCACGAATTAAGAATTTAAAAACTATAAATATTTTAAATTATAACTTTATTTAATTGTTTAATCAAAATAGGTTATAATTTTTATTTTTATAATAAATTATTATAAAATTATTTTAGTTATATTAAAGAGATTAAAAATCTTTAACCAAGAAAAAATAATATATATTTTATTATATATTATTAAATTATTCGTTATAATCAAATTTCTATTAAAATTGTTTTAACTTTTTTTTATCTTTATTTTAAAGTCATCTCTGTAAAAATAAAGTTTTTAAAATTGTTTTTATAATTTTTCCTACGAAAATATTTTAATCAATTTGATTTAATATTGCACGTATTGTAAACTAACAACGGAATATATACTACTAGAAAATAATCTTTTTTTTTAAGATATAAGAGCTCTTCAGAAGATGGAATTTATAGAACGACTTTATTGGTTCACAGTTGTTTTTAAAAGAAAGAGTCATTATGTGATGTCACGTGGATCTGCCTTATCATATCTTAATCACATCGGCTGTGTCAACCCAAGGGTGGTCTGTCACCAAATCATATTACAAGAATGGTGACAACTCATGCGATTCCTTTTATTGTACTTGTTCTTGCCTGCAGCTAAAGACATCTAAATGAAATGATGTCAGACGTTGATATCTCATCCTCCTACTTACAAACACTTCATTTCTAAGATGCTGCATACCAAGCTTGTAATATTGAGAAGCCGTAATGAATTTAGTTCTCTATCTTTGAGAAAGATGATAGCATTAAATTCACGTTCCATTATGGAATAGCATATATGGTATGCAGATATAATTTTTATCATCATTCTTTATTTTTCATGCATATTTTTTGAGCCTAAATTATTAATTTTGGTTTCTCAATATTCATAATCCAAATCGTTAATTTTAAGATAAATTTATTTGAATAAAATAATTCAATAATATGGATAATTAATTTTTTTAACTGAAAGTTAATCCATACTGAAATCAAAATTCTGCTAGAATCCAAATCACTGCTTTTACTTTCTCTACAAAGTAGAAAATTTGTCCAATCACCATGGCAACGACAGTTAACTATACTGACGCGCAATCTAGCACGGAAGTTTTATATTTCATTGATCGAAATAAATTTGTTTCTTTTGTTTGATGCTGAAAATTTTTTCCGGTTATTTATATTTAATTTTAAAAACATAAATGATAAAAGATATGATAAATAGGATTTTAAATTATATTTGTCATTGTAGATTTCGATTTATCACTAATAAAAATAAAAAAAATCGAATTTTTCTATTTTTAGATCGAAGTTTTATTAATGATAAATATTATCTACTGATAGGCTTTTTGATATACACGTTATAATATTGTTAAAATAATTTAAATGATGTTCTAGTACCCAAAAATAGAAAATAACCTAATATTTATCAAGTAAAATATTCTAAAAAATAATTAGACTAAACATGTATTTATCAAAAGTTTCCATTTATAATATAAATTTTATATAATAATTAAATATTTTATTTGAAAGATTTTTTGAAAACAGCGTTACTTCCAATACATATCGTTATTCCACTAAAGTTCGAGAGCCTAGTGTTAAAAACCGAAGCAACAGAATTTAATTAAAATTTATGAAAAGTTGTTTTTGTATTTCTTGATGTTTCGTAATGATTTATTTTCAATTTCATTATTATCTTTCCATGTAGGTATATATAATTATTATTATTAGATTTTCTTTCTTTGCTTTCATCTGAATAAAAATTATATTTCGATTAACAATAGTTTAATTTTAACACATTTTATTGATAGAAAACTTATTATAATTGATTACTATGAAAATTAATTTAATGTTATAATTAGCCTTAGAGAAAAATTAACAGAAATGTGATTAAAGGTGAGTAATTTATTTACAGTATTTGTTGATTTCATTTTATATTAAAATATTAAACTGGTTCGATCAAATAATAACAAGAAAGTCTTAAGAATCATTTGTTTAAACATATGTAAGAGTAAAAAAACTTATTTACTGAATAATATAAATGTTAAAATAAGTTTAAAATAGAAAATCAAAATTAATTTTTGATTTTCTGTTTTAAATAGACTTACTTTAAAAAGTTCAATTATAATATAATAAATTAATTTAGTTCAGAATAACATTATAATTTTTGAAATATTAATAATTTTCAGAGTTTTATCGATAATTTAAAGAGAGCCACTTATTGAGTACTGGAAAGTACATACGAAAGGGTGGATCAATCACTTTTATAAACAAGGTAGAAAGGAATAAGTCAAAGCGTTAAGTGTGCGTTGTGTGGAAACCAGATAAGATACAATGTGCTTTTATAAAATTATACGACAATAAGCCTTCAATTCTGGGATGCCTCCACTCTTATTATTAACTTAATATATCGCTGAAACTTTTCATAAATAAGCTGTTAGGTATTTTCTGTTATGCCAACATAAAAAAAGTTATTTCAATGTAAACGGTTAAATTTAAAAACTAAATTCAATTCAGATAAGAAATCAGTTGTCAGAAACATTTTTTAAAGCTCTTTTATATAAGAATAAAATGAATAATTTATATTTAAATTGAGGTAGCCTAGTCATGTTTTTATCATCAAAGCAATCAATTTTAAATAAAGCTAAAAGAAAAGAAAATGTATTTAAAATTTTATTTAAAATCCATTTATTTTTATACTTATTTATTATTTCGTCAATTTAGATTTATTTCTATATGATTATAAGATAATATAGGCCTACATTTATTATCATCTTATCTTATAGTCTATTATTTTCACACAATATCTATTTACTTAATACAGTTATTTGTAGAATTACATAAAAATTAGACTTTAAAGTTATTTATTTCGTACAAATCCAGATTTAAAAAAATCTAAGTTGATTTGTTTACACAGCAGGCCAGATTAGAGTTGCTATCTTCATTTATATTCTCATTCTGCTTCATGTGTATCTGGCCAATTCGATTAAACAAGCTATTAGATGAATGCGAAATATTTAGCCGTTTGTTCTCATTCGTCTCTAGAATAATAATTCGTTTCATCATATATAAATGATTACGAAAAGATAATTTAATCTATTAAATACTGATTACTAGAATAAGACTAATGCAAATGTTCTTTTTTCCAAAATAAATGGAACAGAAAATAAATACTGCATCTCTTTCTTAATTAAAAGTTGCTTTTGCATGTTAGTCTTATTTTAGTTCCAATTCCAATTTCAATTAAGAACTTCAAACACTTACTAGAATATTCAGTTATCTTATTAAAAAACTTTTTACAGTATAGATAACTGTTATCAAGTATCCTCAGAAATTATCTTTATTTTCTATTGTGCCAAACATCAAAAATATTTTTGATGAAAGTAATTACAATCCTTAATGTATATTTTATGGAGTTTAATAAAAAAAAAAAAACATGATTATGGGAATATCATTAATAGTCTTATGACTATAGACACATAAAAAATAGATATTCATATTCAGGAATTATACAAAATAATAGCACGACTTCGTCTAAATTCTAATTTTTTTATATATAAAAAAGAATTTGTCATTATTTAAATAAATATATTTATATTAGAAAATAAAAATTATAAATTATATATGATTTATAATTAAGAAGAAAAAATTTATTTTGGATTTCAAGTTTTAAAATAAATATATCTTTATTGCCAACACAACTTTGAGGCTATGGTTACTATAAATAACGGGATTTATGTATATTGTACTTTTTCATAATTTATACTTGATATAGTATCTATCTTTTTAAGACATTAGAATTTTCCAGTTTTAAATCAACAAAATACTGAAATAAAGCATCAGAGATTCAGATAACCGATTTAATTTCTTGGGGAATTAGTCGGATTTAGAAGAATCGAAACATTTATCGTATCAAATGACATACAGAATTAGGCTAATCCCTCTTTTCTACTGTTTTTTCCCTCGCTAATCACCGACCAGAAGTGAAGGACAGAAAGCTTCTGTCGGCATTGAGTTAATTAAGCAAGAAATATGGTTGTCGTTAAAGAGAGCAAGACTTAGAAGAGCTTTCGAATCTCCCACATTACAGAGATAGGTTGTGACATTGGCAGATGGTCAGACATGAGAAGACCTTTAGATATCTATAAGTATAGGAAAAGAATCATTTAGAAACTTTCATCTTTCAACAGATAGTTAATCTATTTGTTGCAAGATTGAAACGGATTATTTTTTTGTTTCATGCTTAAAAAAAATTGAAAATGAGAAAAACATGAATAGGTCAATTCATTCCAAATATTTCGAGAACAAAAATCGCAATTGATTCTTTTTAAATTTATCTGTAAATTCTTCCAGCAAAAAAGCCAACAAAAATATTAAATAGCTTGTAAAACTATAAACTTAATTTTTAATGCTTATTCTTAAAAACAAAATTTCAATCAAAACAGTTAAATTCATCAAAATTCAAAAAGTTTGAAACATTTCAAAAATCATCATAAAAGCTTGGTTTTGTGTTCTGTTATTGTAACATGTAATCATTTGCATTGCGCTCGATATCTAAACAATGCTACACATTGGATATAGCCTATTGTGAAATCGTCTTGGGTGTCGTTCTAAAACCTATACAATTACTAAGCGAACATACTGGTTGTCTAACAAGTCAACTTTATCGACACCGTCCAGCTGCGTTGTTGTTGTCATGGTGATGCTAAATTAGTGAAGAGACACGTTCAGATAATGACTCACACCTTCAAGCTTGCAGAAAAACACATTCTCTCTTTTGTGACATCTTTAAAGAGAAAATAGATCGTTAAGAACAAAACACCAATTTCGTATAGCAATGATACCAATTGTGTACATAATATATCAAAATAAATATCTAAATTATTGTAAGAATTAAATTCAGGCATTCATTTGTAAATCCACAACACATATTAATAATTATAAATGTTAATTATAACTGCATACAGGAATTTATCAAATATACAGCGAAACTATTCATTTCAAGTAT
Source organism: Androctonus mauritanicus (assembly GCA_011317285.2). Taxonomy (NCBI): domain Eukaryota; kingdom Metazoa; phylum Arthropoda; class Arachnida; order Scorpiones; family Buthidae; genus Androctonus; species Androctonus mauritanicus. The sequence continues at coordinate 20,937 of WUQG02176319.1, forward strand.
TTAAACAAAATATTCATTTAATTACACAATGCATTAAAAGATACTTAATGTAAGTTAATTCAATAAGAATTTATAACAACATATGAAGCATTATCAAAAGGAAAATCACTGTCTCTATTATCTTGTTGAGTTTATGAAAATCGAATTAATTCTTGTAGAAATCTTATTTATCGTGACGGATTCAAGAACATCACGATTACAAGAGTTCCATTAAAATATATTGGAAATAATTGAACATAGAGTAATAAAATATAGTGGAAATAACTTAATGTATTTAATATGTTTTAAACAATTATAAATTATATTTCAAAAATATAATTTGGTAATTATAAAAAATGTAATTCAAATTAAAAAACTAAGCTTACTAATTATATATATAGTATGTAGATATTAATAATTACAATAACTCAAAATAATAGTCAATAACTTACCTTATATAGTCTATAAAAATTTGTTATGATCAGCACTGTATAACTATAATTTTTTTCAAATTTTCAAGATGCTAAAACGATAACAATTTCTAAACGATATAGCAATTTTATTCGGTTAGTAAAAATATAGATAGTCTAATATTTTTATCAATAATAAGCAATGTTATAGAAATTTTCACAAAAAAAATATTTTCGAATGTATATAATAGGAAAAAATTTCTTTAATTTTTTCTAAAATTTTTAACTTTTTTTAATTTTATGAAAAATATAAACATTTGTTCATTGAATTGTTTAAAGTTAATTTATTTTTTTATTATTTATTTATAAAATTATTTTTATATTTTTATTTATAAAATTATTTTTTAAATAAATTTTTCAATCAAACTGTAACATTTATTATTAATAATTTATAGTATATATAAAATGCAATGTTTATCTGTTCACGATAGGTCAAACTGTGTAAAATGTTTGTCCACACCGTTTGATCTCAAATTCGTATAGAGAGATAGGCACATATCTTGGTTTGACCTATGAGGACTAAGCTTTGCGTGGAAACTTCCTGTGAATCTGCAGGTAATAGACTACTCTGAGTTAAGATCATCCTCTTCCAGGACGATCTTAACTCAGAGCATTTTGGGATAACAACGAAAATACGTATTTAGCCTAAATTCTTCAGAAGTTTGTTCGAATTTGGGATGGCGTCATAATCTCACCGATGTAATATCATCATGATGTAATAATGGATGGCATTAGAAAACACTATGTATGACACCAGTAGCGGAAAAAAATAATAGAGGAGCTCTATTATTTTTTTCCAGAAAAGCTCTATTATTTTTTTCCAGAGGAGCTCTATTATTTTTTTCCAGAAAAAAATAATAGAGGAGCACAATAATACAAATAATTATACAGCATTGCTAATTTAAACTATTGTTGTGAATTTGTTTCTTTGTTTTTCTCAAAACGATAGCAATAGCATAGGTTAATTCGACGGGGATAGCATAAAAATAGGTTGATTCAGGTAGGATGTCCCTATTCTGAATCAACCTATGCACAGGCCTGCACCAAGCCTAATCGGGGCCCTCGTGCAAATGTCTAATGAGCGCCTTTATGCAGTGGCGATATGAGGGGAAAATTGTTTATGGTTAACACTTGAAATGAAGTTTTATTGACATAAAAATAATATGAAAAATAACAAAAAAAATCACGTTTTACCTTTAATTTTTTTAAATGTGTAAACGCTTTGTGATTTGTTAAAACTTACACATTTATTGAGAATTATACATATATTTATATTATAAAAAAAATAACATTGCAAGCAAAGCGAAATAATATATTAAACACATCTAACATCAAATATAGTGGCTAAACACTATCATCTTACAATTAGAAGTAAATTAATTTACATATGTAATATGTAAAATATTTGAAAAATATATAGCTAAAGA
>WUQG02176430.1:0-22791 GCA_011317285.2 Androctonus mauritanicus
CAACCTACCTTGTGTTTGGCGCTATATGTCCTAATGTGATCCAGCGCCATTAAACTTTATCTAACTAACTAACTAACAAGCCTCAAAAATTTCAAGAAATTTTTTTCAATATAAGATATATTGAAAAAATTTCTTGAAATTGCTCTAATATACCAGAAGTGTGGAGCTATGTGATAGAAACATTGAAGAATGGACTGCATCAACAGTAAAGAACTCTTGAAATATAAAGTAATTAAATGTACCACTTAATCTGTCATAGATATATACCCTCAGAGTTATATGCACATGAGCTATATGTTTATAGCAGCATATAGTATTTTGTATTTATTTATTTTGTTTGTTTATTTTAGTACTTTAATTTATCATATTTTATTTCATTGTGTTATAATATTGATTAGTAACCATAGTAACAATCTGTTATGAATAGAATTGTAAACTGTTAGGTGTTTGAAATTCTTATTTTCAAATGTGTGTAGCTTGATGATGGTATGATTGTACCAAAAATATTAGCTAATGAATAAAAGTATAGTAGTTTAAAATTTTTCACAACTACAAGAAGTGGTATTACTTAGTTATAGTTATTAAAGTGAGAGAAAGAAGTTAATTGAAAAATATTCAATATAAGACCTGGAGTTTTTCAAATTGTGTTTTCAACAGTATAATGCAAAATTTAGCAGCATAAAAGAAGTAATACATAACTGCATAATTCCCATATACTGTTAAATTTTTAAAATTAAAAAATTTCATGTATCTCCCTATCCATTATTTAATATCAATTTAGCACCATTAAGTTTATCACATTTTGTATATGGGAGATACATAGGATTCAAAAGTAATATGGAAATTCCATAGTGATAAATCCCAAATAGTATCTCAAATATCCTTCAGAATATTAAAAAAAATGTGTATGTTTTTTTCTTATAATGGCAAAAAATGCATTGACTATGACAGTAATTATTTTGGATATAATATATATGAGAATTGTTTACGAAGTTTTAAAAATTTCATTCTACTGTGCAATTAGTACATGCAACTTTCAGTAAGAAGCATATCTTGACAAATCTCTCGTAACCTGCAAAAATTTTATTGTTTGCTTTTGTTATTTGTTAAATAGAATGCTTTATATTTGTGTGAGATCTGAAGCCATGGAAGATGCTGTTAATTCTCAATGAGCCATTATTTTCTTTCTATGGCCTTTTTTCCATAAAAAGAACTTAAACAGTTGTTGTTGATTCAGCAAAAAGACTTAAACCTGAAAGAGATTGTTTTGTTCAGCAGTCAAATTATTTAAAACTTGAAGGTTGTTTTCTCTTTGAAAATAGTCTTCAAGCTCTAAATAATTTGAGTGCTCTTTTTCCATAAAAAGAAAATAATAGCATGTTGAGATTTAGCAATGTCTTCCATGACTTCAAATTTCAGATGAATAGAAAGCATTCTACTTAACAAATAACAAAGGCAAACTGAATGGATTTTTTGCAAGTTAGGCTTGTTTATGCATACATTCTTGAAGGTTGTATGTTATTAGCCACACAGCAGAATGAAATTTCTAGAACTTTACATCATACAAAGACTGTTTACAATGACACTGTTTCAAATAAATAAATATTTTATATTTGAAAATTAATTGCAAAGACTCAAACATTCCATAAATTGTGATACAGATTAAAAACAAGTTCCTGTATATGAAGCAGATATATCACCACTGTATTTATAAGAAGCAACCAAAGAGTACTCTTTCTTTTTTGTTAGTGGTCTGTCACACTTTCAGAATCTTTCCCTCTTTTCTTATGCTTTTCTATATTCTCACTGCTTACCTCATTCTTCAAAGAAATCTTTGAATATGCTCATTATCTTTTTCAATAGAAGCTTAAAAATAAAATGGCTAGAGCCCTACTTGCTTTTATATAGAGTTGTTGACTTTTGAGTTAATTTGTCTCTGGAGTACACTTGTAAAATAAAAACTCATAAATCAATAATCAGTTTCTCATAAATATAAGAATGGAATACCTGTTTTTAATATCAGCAATGAAATTTGACCATAATAAAATTAAGTAAAGGTCAAAAAATGAATAGCTTTTGATTAAATAATGAATTATTTAAATGAAAACATGTTATTTAAAATCTAACATATTATTATAATAATGATGTTATTTTTAACATAAATGTTAAAGAATTTTTATTCTACATTATTATTGATAGATAAATAGATCAGCTTTTATATAAATGTACTGCTGCTTTAGGCACAATGTGGAAATTAATGTTCCAATAAAAGTATGGTAGTCAGAGGGTGAAATGCTTTTACTTTTTGGTTTTTCATATTGATTTTTTTCTTTTTTAGCAGGTGATGGAGTTTCTTCTATAAATAATCATAAATGCCAGTTATACTGGCATTTATGATTATTTATAGAATAATGAAATGCCAGTTATACTGGTCTAAGTAGATCATTTGAAATGCATATTTATGAATACTCAGCATTTATTTGTTACAATTAATTTTCATATTGATAAAACTTTCAAACTCATTGAACTTGTAAAACTGAGGACTATCTGTACTTTGATATTATATTAGTTTTGTTAGCCTATTTTCAAGAAAAGTGAGGCTTATAAGATTACTCTTTTTTTGTCTATATGTTTCCTGCTAATAATTTTTAATTAGTAGATTTTCATATTTAAAATTTGTATTGATGTTCCTGCTATTAAAAGTAAAACTTTGATGCCATAAAATTTAACTTTCTAGCATCAGTCATAATAAAAATTGTGAATATTTAAATTTCTAAAATATTCTCTTAAAATATTCTGAACTAATTATTAGATTTTTTTGGAGTTTAGTAGAGATGATCAAATTCAATCATTTAATAAAAATGGTAGAAAGTTCAAACTTGCAAGTTTTTATAATTGTTGAACTATTAGTATCTTTTTATGACATTCAACATAGAGGTTATGCCATTGAAAAGAATTTTAATCTTATTCTTTATTTTGGAATAATTAAAATTACATATTTTGAAATTAGATGATAGTTCTTTCCAGAATTGCTTCTTTCATGTAGAAATTTTTCAAATTTTACTTAATTTTGAAATTTCACACAATTCTAAAGGCTATTAGTAAAATAAAATGTAGGTAGTCTTTGAATTGCATTTTAGTTATGAGCATTCATACTTATAAATGTGAAATTTCATTTTCAAATTTCATGAAATTTCAAAAACTCTTCAATAATTTTTAACAAGATGATAGCAGAATGCTCTAGCAACTAATATTATATAAAATTACAGAGTTTGTTAACATATATTGGTAGTTTTTTGAAAATGATGGTAATTTACATCAAAATAATCCTTATTTTATAATCAAAACTTTTTATTCAAATCTGTGAAACAAGAAATTTCATACAAGTCCAATTGTGAAATATATTACAAATTACAGTGTATTTTGTTATTTCAGTATTTTTAGGGGACAAATAACAATATCTGAAGTTAAACACAAAATTTATATAAATTATGTTTGTAACTTGAGGAGCATCTGTACATAAGATCACAAAATTAAAATATTAGTTTAGATTCAAAATTATAGAAACAATTTTGAATAATTATTTTGCTATCATTCAATATAATTTTTATATTTTTATTGACATTATTAGTCTCTCTCAAAACCTTTAACCTTTCATGCATATGCATTGTCTAATTATAATTTTAATGCATTTAAAAACATTGTTGCTGTTAATATATATTTGAATTAATTTTATCTATAAACAATGTGAGCACTAACGATTTTATCAATTGAAGAATTTTGGATAATTAACTATTAAAAGATTTTTGAGTATTTACTTTATAATTTTGACATTGGTTAATTGCTCAGCATGCATTTTAAATAGAACACAAATATTTAAATAAATAAAAAATCAATGATTACAGAGGATTATTTAATGCAACTCTGTCATAAGTATCTTTATGATAAGGTTGTATTAAAAAATTTCAGTCATTGCTCAAAGCCAGCATAACTCTGAACATATTTTCCCATAGATGCAATATTATAAATGGTGGTTAAGTTCCTCAACCACCAAACTGCAGAATATTCAACATATTTTTAAAAAATAAATGCAGTTAATTTAAAAAAAAATTTTTTTATTACCTTGTTTAAAGGAATATAATACAGTAAGGCCAGCCAAAACTTTAAGTAAAAAAAAATATACATTCCACTTTTGTTTTTATCTATAAGCTACATTCATATGTTCAAGTCTCTCTCAAAAAATAAATAATTATTTCTTTAATGATACTTCCCAATTATATATCTGATTACTATACAGTGGAGTATTGTTCCACTCCCAACTGCAAATAATTTCCCACATTTGTGGCACTATCAGAAGAACTTTATAATAGCTTAACACCCATGCTATATTCATAACAAATTTTCTGAGGCCTGGAATCCAAATTCAATCCCAGATCTTCTAAGCTTAGGATTGGATCCAGTTAAATGAATTAGTTTATTGTATGAGATTTTGCTTCAGATATTTCAGAAACCATTTTTGAATTAAAATGAAAACATCTAACTAAAGAAACATTGAAGTGTTGTGGCTGTCATTTTTCTATTGATTTATATATTCTGCTTTCCTTATTGGATACTAAATGGCATGGGACTGCATTCCATGATTCATTACAGTTCACCCATTCCCATAATATAGATAAGTAGTAAGTGAAGGATGAAGTTGAATGGGATGGGACTTATAATTTTGGAAGTATGGTACTTACAATTAAAAATGAATATTCTAGGACAGAAGTAAAGCACACCTCCATCTAATGATCAGTCAGTCATCCAGTCAATTAGTTACCATTTCTATGAAATCAATAATGTTGGCTGTAAGAAGTATGGATTTTTCTTGTAATTAACCATGGTTGTAAATACAGATCATCATAAATCATACTATTGTAGTTGGGATTTCTGAGAAAAACATCTCTCAAGAAATTGGTCATGTAGATTAGCTTAAATAAGTTGGTATGCATTCATTTTAATGAAATTATATATAAATTTTATAAAATCAGTCAAATGATGTTATTTATAATCTTCAAACAAAGCTTTTACAGTCAATTTTTTATAATTAATTTAATCAAAATCCTTTATAAAAGTTTTGTTTAAATAATAATAATTTTATCTTAAATATGAATATAGTTATCCTAAATTTTTAATGATTTGATATAAAATTTTTATTTTAATCAATACTTAAATGAATTAATATAGGAATTTATACAAAGTTAAATCTTTTTTTAAAAATGTTGTATTGTAATTTTAAATATTTTTTCAGGTCACCACAGAAAATGCTCCACTGAATGCTGTACTTAGTCCAACTCGTTTAGTTGGTACTTTAAGTCATATTTATTTTCTCTTCATTGGAAGATTATCCAGTTCTAATAAAGGAAGAAAATTCCTTGATAAATCAGGAGTATCACAATAGTATGTTGTAATGATGATAAATTCTAAATAATCTTAAAACTTTATATATTAAATGTTATAATAATTTTGTTTTTTTTAGTCTGTATGATCTTGTTGGTATCACTAGCCATGATTTATACATAAAACTAGTTGTTTCTTCATTGGATTATACAAAAGATGGCTTTTCTAGAAAAATATTAACTAAAGTATTAACATCTACCAATGAAGTATGTATTCTATGAAATATTTTATTTTGTCTTTAAAAATGTGGAAATACATTATTCAGTTTTTGTAAATAAATGCAGAATTCTCGTCTTTATGCCACAAATTATTTGAGAGTATTAATGAGAGCTAGAATAGCAGATTTTCATAAGTGGGCCATTGAACTACTAATTACTCAATTATATGATCCTTGTCGAGCTGTTTCACTTGCTGCTGCTGATATTTTAGATGAAGCTTGTGATGTGCAAGTAAGATTTTATAATTGTATATAAAAATAACTCTAAATTACTCAAAAATATTTTTGAAAAATTATAAAATTATTATTATAGTAAATAATGAAGAGTAAATCTTGTTTTTTTTTTTTTTTTAAGGAAAATTTAGAAGCATTAATATCTCTCAGACCTCCTCTCTTACATTATGGTGATAAGGGATTGTTATTGCTTTTAAGATTTCTGTCAGTCAGTGGAGGCTTCCGTTTTTTGAGGGATGCTAATTTCCTTAACCATGAATTACAGAAATGGCATAATGTAAGATTTGTTTTATTTATTTTTATGATCAATATGTCTTTATACAGTGCTTTTATATTTTTAGACATATAATTTGAAATATGTGAAAATTGTAGAAGAATATTTGAATGAAGCATTAACTTGTCATCATAAAGGAGAAGATGGTACTTATGGTAGACGAAGTAGTAATGTTAGGTACAAATTCTATAAAATTTAACTAAACTTTCCAATAAAATTTATTTTTTAATATTTCAGAAAATGTAATGCATTATTTAATTTACATGATAAATTGCATAAGTTTTTTTATTCTTTTTAATATATATATAAATATATTTAGATATTTTACCTCTAAAATATAGTTACTAATAAATATTTTTAAAAAGTATATATATATATTTTTTTAAATATATAAAAATAAATTTATAAATTTATATTATTTGAATTTTTATAAAAGTTAAATTTTTTTTGCATTGACGGATTGCAGGATATGTCTGATAACAGGAATTTAAATTTTCTATTATAATTCAAATCCATTATAGGGGGCACAATACTATACTGTAAACTATAAATTGGATTGGATTTCTAGATTTTTCAGACAGTAAAACACAAAATATTCAATAAATTTTAAAAAGAAATACAATACAATAATATTTGAGTAAACACTGTTTATTCTGTATAATAAGAAAAATGTTGTTCCCTATCAACAGTTAAATTTTTTTTTCTAATAAAGAAAATACTAAACAAAAAAACAAAAGTGAAATGTATAATACAGCTACATTTGTATGAAAAATTAAATATGATAAAAAACATATTATTAAAATTGAGTATAGGTAACACAAAGATGGAATTTTAACTGATGTAGTAAAAATATCATTAATTTGATATCAGTTAATTTAAAACAAATTATAATCCCAAAATCAAAGTATATCAAAGTATACACTCTTTAATATACAGTTAATTTGTAATTTGAAGTTCATTGTATATCAATTGATTAAAACTACATTATTTGAAGTTAATTTGTGGTAAATTAGTTGGAAAGTTATCTGTAGATTTGGAATAAAAGTTATTACAAATGTCTGTTAGTAGTCTAAGTGGCAGAGAGAGAACTAAACTGTACCACATTTGAGTACATTTGTCAAATACAGGATTTTACTTATTCTGTTAGTTATCTTCCAAAAATGAAGATTGCATAAGAGAGATTGATTTTAATAGCTCATTTGGAGGAACTATAATATTTTTCTGCTAAATCATTATTTAATGTATTTTGATACAATATTTCTTTATGGGTTCAGAAAATAACTTTATTTCAAATAATCAGTTGTTTGTTGACATACAGTGAAAGCTAGATAATATTCTGAAAGAATTATCAAGATTACAGAAAAATATTGAAAAATCTGATAATTCAAAAATTTAATTTTTAATTTTATATTAATTTAGAATCAAATTTGTAGATGTAAATATATAAAATTTTCAAAGCAAGATATGTTATATGATTTATTTAGTAATATATCTTGAAATCACATTTGACTATACATATATAAAATGTATGCAATAATTTTGTAAAATGGTTTTTGGAATTAGATCTTGTTTTGTGCAATTCCAGAAAAATATTAAGTTTAAGAAAAGTCTCTCTGCAAATGTGTGGTAATTGTTATTCTACACATTATATATAGAAATGAGATATTTATAACAAATTTAAAAAATAAGAATTTATTCAATAAATGATTTTTTAAAAAATTTCTATAATTTATAATTCAAAGTCAGATTTTACTATATTATTTACATTGATTGCTAGAACTTAACTTGCTTAGAATTTTAAAACTAGAATATTAAGAGAGTAAAAGATGCCTTCCTGATGATGATATATTGGTTATAAAAATTGTTGAGTATGATTTCTTTTATCGCTTTTATGAGTTATATTGATCATTTTCAGTTTTTTCTGATATATGTAATTAAATTTTGTGGTTGATTGGTTGATGATATGTCACCACATCTTAAAAAGGCTACTTCACATTTCATGACAGATTAATATCCTTGGTGTAGGATTAATAAGAAAATTGAATTCTGTGGATCAGATTTTGATAGCACTTCAAAAATGTGGAATTGAGACCTGAAATTTAATACTTTAAAGTATTAAATTTTATTTTTAAATTTAAAATTCTGATGTCCTGTGACTACTGCTTTATTACATAGCCAACAAATTTTGTGCAAATACTTTAAGGCAAATTTCATTATGTTCTTGGATACTTCAGACAATCAAGAAATATTCTTAAATTGAAACAAATCAAGAAATATTCTTAAATTGAAACACAATAGCTTATAATGTTTTTTCTAACTGAAAAAACATTATAAGTTAGTGTGGCTGCCATTTGTGTAAAACCATTGATGATGGCAGTTATAAATATGAATTTCCATCATAAATAATTGACATTGTAAGTATTGATTGTTATAAGTCAAGAACATCCAATATTGTTAAAGTAATAATTTATCAGTATAGTAGGTCTTTTATTTATGCAGTTAATTTATTCTGAAAATTTCTGCTTAAATTGAAAAATACTAAATACAATAATGTTTAAATTCTATGTACAAGATGATCATAATTAAACTTGGCCTATTCAGAGTCTGCTGTGACCAATAAGCAAATTGACACCAGAATTAGAATGCAAGCTATTCAAATGACATGAAAAAGGATTATCTACAAAAAAGTTCATATGATTTCCTCTAGGGATGCTTTACAACAAAATACACAAAAAAAATGAAGCATAAACAACAAAAACATAATCAAAAAGCATTTATTCATTTTTGTATAGGACATGCCTGATGCACAATGTATTTAGTGATGTAAGGAAAGTTGCTCAATATGTTTAATAGCTGAGTGCAAATGATCCCCATGATGCATTGCACATACAGCATAATACAGTTGTTTAAATCTGGCAAATTTGCAATATTTACATGATAAACCAAATCCTTTAAATACTACCACAACCAGAAATCATATTGATTTAAATCCAGAGAACATGAGCAGGCAAGAGGAAATGTTCAACTAATCAATTGATAATAGGTGGAATGTTAATGCAAAAAATGCCTGTGTATTGTGTCCAAAATATGAAGGCATACTATCTTGCAGAAAAATTATAGACAGAGTATTGTTACTGTTGAAGTTGGAGCAAGACAAAATTCTGGAGCATGATATGAGAACATTCACAAGTTTGAAGAAGAATGTTCAAGAATAAATGTGGAAATGAATCCATATCAGACAATCAATTTAGGAAACTGCAGGGGAATTTCCTAGAAAATGCATGAATTTACCATGGCCCATATGTGATAATTTTGGGTATTAACTGTTCCATTAAGGAAAACATGCACATCATCATTCCACAGGATGTTGTCAATCATAACACACTAACTTTGCATTGACTGCTCTTGCCAGAATCTAAGATGAGTCAATAGTCCTTGTTGGCAGCAAGTAGCTGGTGGTTGTGGCTGATCTTGAATGGAGAAAAAATACACTGTCTGTCATAGTATCTTCCTCACTGTGACATATGAATATCTAACTATCATAACACTGCACATGCACTACTGACACCAGAACATGATTTATTGACTGCTCGACAACAGCTATCATAACATTCTCCATGACTTATTCAATGATTGGCTTGCATCCTTTGTCAGGTTGAATCTTTAACAATCCAGTTTGCTCAAATCAAGTTATCATGTCCCTCATTACTTGTGAAGACACTGGTCTGCAGCATAATTGCTTACAACAGTGAAATTTACGGACAGCAGTACAACATTGTCCTGTTTTCATAAAAAAGTTTCACAAGCAAAGCAAGTTCTGATAAAGTTACATCATAGCAACTGATAAGAATGGTATTCACTAACTAATTATTTTTAAACTCAGAACTCAGCTGCAATCTGTATGCTTATGCACATCAGCTTGCTTTTCTTTAATTGCAGTGAAAAAAGTGACATTGTTTTTCCTGATTTTATTTGTAATGCTTATAAAATTCACAATTACCAAATATATAAACTGTCTTTTTAGATTAGTCTTAATGGTTAGTTATTTACTGTGTTTTTTTGTGTATTTTGCTATAAAGTACTCTTAAAGGAAATTGTATGAATTTTTTTTTAATTCTTTTCCATATCTTTTGAATAGTCTATACAAATTTTGGTCTCAATCTGCCTATATAGGTTTCAGTGGGTGTTAAATTGCTTCTTTCATATCAAAACAAAAAATAAGTATAGCACTACTTAGCAGTAGAAAAGTCTGTATTTGTAATCAGTCTGCTTATTGATTATAGCTACAGAGCACTATGAACAGGCCAAGTGTAATTATGATCACTCTGTATATAAATGCACACATTGATAAACAAAATAGGTAGATAAAATTAATGAACATAGATATGAAAATTTAAGGCTATAAACAGTATTTTTCCAAGAAATTAAATTATTTAATGAATTTTTTTATTTGTTTAATAGAAATACAGTAAAAATAGACTTATAAAGCCACATATTTCTAAAATTACAGACATTGGGGACTAATTATGTAATATTTTATAATATAAAAATCATTAAAGTACAAATAATTTTAATTTATTATTATTAGGATACAATAGATTTTAATCTTTTTTTTTTTTTTTTTTTTTTTTTTCCTATAGACGTGAAATTTGTAATGCATTTATACCACCTCACATGTATGGTCAGCTGGTACAGCACAAGGAAGGTTTTGAGTTATTACTTAATGAAGAATGTCTTAATCCATTGTATGAAATTATCAAGACTGCTAATTATGTTTCAGAAAGTAACATCCTTCATCTAAAAGCAGCACTCTGGGCAATTGTATGATATCTATATTAGTATACAAATATATTATATATAAATAAAATATAGAATTTATCAATTTAAATTTTGCAATTAATTTTTTTAAATTATATTTTATTTAAGCATGTATTTGTATATATTAATAATTTTAACTGAATAATTTTATAGGGACATGTTGGAATGTCTTCTATTGCATTTCCTACAATAATAGAAGCAAATGTTATTCCACAAATTATAAAACTTGCACAAGAAGCAACAGTTTTCTCAATAAGAGGGTAATGAATTTTTCCAAACATAAGAAAGCATATGGTCATAAATTATAAGCAAATATATTTATTAAAATATTTGTATCTAAAGTATAAATTATTTTATTTTTAGAACTTGCTTTTATGTCTTGGGTTTACTGTCTTCTACTCCAGAGGGTGCAGATTTATTGACACAGTATGGTTGGGAAACTGTACGCCGTGCACATGATGATAAATGGCCAATTGTGATTAATACTACAACATTGGATGAACATCTTCAGGATGATTGTAGATCATATACGTGGTCAATTAGTAGTGGTGAAAGTGAATGGCTTGGAGAATCTCTATCCTCCAGTTTTTCATTTGTTACTAAGACTGAAAATGAAACATTATCCAAGTTTCCAAGCATGCCAAGTTCATATAGTTTAGATTTAGATGATACATTGTTGCCTGTTAATAGGCATTCAGTGAGATGGAATGAAGATTATGGTGAAAATAGTATGCTTCCAAGTGTTCAAACTCTCCCATTTATAAATACTCATCAGTCTTGTCAAACTAGGCCTCGTTCATCATCAGATTGCAGATCAAATGCTAATTCAGTTTATAAATTAGAATATGATAGTTTAGATAAAGAAAAATCTTTGTCAAGGCCTGAGGTAGTGTGGAAGATTGGTTCAATTGATGTTATCAAAGATAGATCCAGTTCTTTTGGTGGAACTCAAGATGCTACAAATGAAAATGCAGTAAAAGAAAGAAGCATTAGTGATCTTGAAGTATCAAATAAGAAAGAAACTATGCCACAATATTCTCTTAGTACAAAAGGATTACGAAGTAGCAGTAACGAAAGTTCTCATACAAGTAAAAGTCGATCAGGCAGTTCTACAGATTCCACAACAAGTGGTATTAGTTCATGTGATTCAGTTGCACCTAGATTATATCATTCTGATCATGCACAGACATTATCTCCCATTGCTAGTTCCACATCTCTTAATACAATGTCCAATCGGTCAACAACATGTTTAGATCATATACATGGATCAAATACATTTTTAAGACAAGCATATGGAAATAGATCCATGTCATATATTTACAGTCCAAATTCACCTGATGGTTCATCATGTACTTTCAGTTTTACAAGTGCCAGAGATGCATTGGGGTATGTTACTTTAAAAGACATTCAAAGAAAACGCATCCAATCTATGTCATTTGAAGAAGAAAAATCTAATTGGTTGGAAAAAAGAAATCTTAAATCACAGAGTTTAGAACCAAATATGTTAAGCTGTCATGAATTGTAAGTATAAAATAATTTATTAATTTTTAAATCTTAACAAGTTTAATATTAATAAGTGTTATTTTGCATAGTTTTAAATATAAAAGAGAACTATAAATTTATCATATAGCATTTGTCCAGAAATAAGAAAATTATCCCTTTATGTAATAGATGGAAAAGTTAAATTTCTCAAGTTTAAGCATTAATTTAATAGATAATAAAGTAGTTCTTAAGTCGGTCTTAAGCACAAGAAATGTGACCTTAATTAGGAGTAACATCTGTGCTCAGAGGATTCGACTGTTTGGATTCAGCTGAGAATATGGTTTCCTGTAAGCCACCTGTGTCAAGCCAGTCTTCCGTTTTATCCAGTAATGCAGGAAAATCAATTGATGTGTCTCCAGAAATATTATATATTGGTCTTTGTTTGCCCATTAATTGTCGAATGGTATTGTCGGTAAGTAAAATGTCTATAATTGCAAATGTTTTCTGACAATTTTGTAATATTATGTTTTCATTTTTAGCTTCATGAATGTCAAGAATGTGGTACTTGCACTCCTGATCCTACAAATGGTAATAATTAATATATAATCTATTTATAGCTTTTTATAATTTTATCTCAAAGAACAGCATAAATATCATTTTTAAGATTTCTTTAAAATTAGAATTATTAATAGCTAATTTAATAGAATTACGGTAGTCCTTGACTTACAATGGAGTTTGATTTGACCTATGCTATTGTAAGTGAATTTGGTCAAAAGTCAGAAATGTCTAAAATTTGTGGATTTTTTTTATAACTAAATTTACTAGGATATTATATATTACTTCAATAAATATAAAGAACACTAAATTAAAAGAACCAGATATAAAAAAGAAAGACACACACCATATATCAGACTTTTGGTTGTGGGACTCAAATCACATTGACCATTCACACAGAATTTACTAATTACATCAGTGTCATAAGTTTGAATCATTTTAAGTTGGACTATTTGTATTAACAAGAATAAAAATTTATTGATAAATTCTTGATAAGCATATCCAATATTTTAATGATATTTTTAAGGACCATATACATTAGTTTATTTTATTAACAATGCACTTAATACTTTTCAGAAAAGAGACTATTAACTTATTTAATAATGGATGAATATAGAAAATAAAAAAAAAAAAATCAGTAAATCAGTTGGTTATATACATACAATGGTAATAAAATATCCTGTATACCTTAGAGAAATATATACATTTATTTGCCATCATCCATATTTTTCCTGCAAAATTTTATAATTCACTAAAGCTGTTCTGATGAACAGTTCAGTGGTTAAGATTTTAGCAGAATTTGTTCATTGAAAATTAATAATATCTTTATATAAGTTTTTTCCATATATTAAATTACAAATAATAATCTAATTATAAACATTAAACATTCCTCAGATTCTATATAAATTGAAATGTTTTATATTCAAATTTAATTTTACTGATACCAAACATATAGTGGAACACTATACATATTGATTGGGCTGTTTAATGATATATATATTTTACAATCTTTGAAATAAATGTTTAATTATGATGCAAATGCTATATAAAATCCATTTTTTTTTATTATGATTATGTAAGGATTATTAAACTAATAAATAGGAAATTAATAGTTCATCCAAAGGATATGATCCTTACATATGGTAAGGATCATTTAAATCCTTTAAATAGATATTATTTAATCCTTTACATATGGTTTGGTACATGTGATATCATTGTTATACCAAAGTCAGTTTTTATGCATCTTTAATATTAAAATCATGATATACAGCAATAAATTTGATATAAAAATACATATGATGCACTCAGTGAAGACAATAAGCAAAAAAACAATCATAAAACACAATTATTTTTACCATTAAGTTGGAAATGATTTCATTTTTTATAAAACAATATGATGATAAGTATTTTAGGAAAAATTTTAATATATAAATTAAAACTTATATGGAAAAAGATATAACTATAGTTTTAAAATGAATTATGCTTTATGATGATATGGAACCATTAAAGAAACAAAAATCATTTTCATAAAAACATACAGATTAGTTTGTTAAGGTGATACAATATTGTTTTTTATGAATTTATATATATTTTTAAAATATGAGAAAAAAAAACTAAACAGTTTTATTTATAGGGTGTGCATAGTTTTAATTTTGATATTTAGATTATGATAATTACCAGTATATTATTATATAAATACAAGTAGAACACTTCTCTTACATGCCACATATAATAATATAAAAAGTTTTCATCTTTGTCAGTTTCATAATTTTAATACCAAGAACAAGTTTTTAATAAATGTTTGTAAATATAATTCTAAAAATTAATTTTTACATTTGCGATATTTTTATTATTATTAAAAAGTTTAAGAATGTTCAGTAGTTCAAGTTTGTTTTTTAGTAATAGCTGTCAAAGTGTAGGCCCTTTTTGAGAATGAATGAATAAAATTTTTTCCTTATTTTTATACATAATTTTTTTTTTGTTTCTTTTGTTAAACACACGATATTTGTGAAGATTTGGAAATAAAATTATAAAATCTTTCATTAGCATTTTTGGAATATAATTTCCATAAACAGTAGTTCTTCATAGTTAAACACAAAAATGTTATTAATACTAAATCCTTCAAGAATCAAATATTTATTAGCAAATGTTTTCAATACACATTGCACTATCCTTATCATTCTAAACTGAATGCTGAAGGGCATAATGCTAATATTTTGAGCCATGGAAATGTAAAAATCTGCAATCATTAAATATATTATCTGATTTAAAAAAATTACTTCAACAACTGGTTAAATGAGTGTTTTCTTCAATCAGTGGAGAGAAAGCAAGATGACAGTTCTCAAATTTCTTTCTTTGCTATTTTAAAATTCTTAGAATGCAAGCTGATTGAATGGACCCAGCTACTCAACTAAATTCAGTAATATAAAATCTTTAGCCAATTAAGGATTTTAAAAATTACATATATATTTCTTTAGAAAATGCTTACTATGTTTTTATAATTAAATATTTTATTATCAGATTTTAAAAACTCATCTAATACATGGAAAGTACCAGAAAACCAATCCTCAAATGGTCTTGTTCTTCATTCCATAGATAATTGTTTAGTGTGCAAAAAATGGTATACACTCAAGAAAGTGGAAATTTCTGATATTACCACAGATGGTAAAATTTTAAATTCTTGTTTTAAGACAATTTTTAAATAATAATAATCCATTCCATTATTACTTCATTATCTCCAGAAACAGATGAAGATACTTTATTTATAGAAAATCCTAAACCATCTAGTCCTTGTGAAAATAAAGCCGAAAATACAGTATCTTCTATAAAATGTAAAGGAAGAGAGAATGTAAAATTGTTCAACAGTTCTGTCAGTAGTAATCTTAGCAGTACAGAAGGAAGTAAGAATAAAACTTCTTCTTATTAAAACAAACATATTTAAAAATAAAATTAATGATATATTTTCAGTTTCAGGAAATCCTGAAGATTCGTCTTTGAATACTTCATTGATTTATAAAGAAATTATGCGTTTTGTTACTAATATGAGTAGTTCTATTGCTCTTAAGTCATCAGAGCAAGGTCTTCTAAAGTAAGAAAGCCTATAAGTTTGTGAATATCAAATTTCTTTTATTATATTTATATCTGTTCTTTTTTTCAGTTTAAAACAGAAATTTCCAAAGATATTTCAGGATATATGTCTATATACTGAAATCAGCTTGTATTTAGCAAATTATAGCTTCAGGCTTGGTGCGCGTCGATTTTTGCAAGAATTATTTTGGGATGCGAGTTTCCATGAGGTAAACATTAAAATTTTAAATTTATGAGTCTTTAAAATATTTGAATAAAAAATTTATTTCTTTCATCAGATATATATGGATGCAGAAGCTCTTTTGCAAGGTTTAGAAATTACGCATAAAACAATCACACTCCCAAAATCAGAAAGTTCTGAAACTTAGCAAGAGTAGCTGTCATTGCTAATTATTATTTACATGCCAAAGGAAAGCTGTGCTGTTTGTACAGTTGAAAAGAAAAAAATTTTCTAAAATGTTTTTCCTTCAGAAATGTTGAAAAATGAAAAAAAAAAAAGTAGAAAGTGGTTATATTTCTGTACAGTAGAATAATATATTTTATAAGAGAGAATGATAGTTTATCACCAATAATCTTGTTTTCTGGCAAATGGAATGTTTTTTATTTATTGCCCTCAGGAATTTGCCATTATAATAATGTAATGTATAATACATTCCAGATTTAAGTACACTAAAGCAAGAAGTAAGATAATTAATGGATATTGCATTCATAATTAAAATATGATGTGATTTTATAAAGATTTATTATAGATTAAAAGGATGAATCAAGTTTGTGGAGCAGCTGAAATTCATATGGAATAAATTTTAAAGCCATAATGACAATAATTAAATTATGCAGATAAATTAGTCATATAATGTCATTCCTGTTGTATAAAAAAAAATTATTGAATGTACAAAGATGTACATATGATCAAAATAAATTTATAATTATCGTTTGATATACAGTGTATACTGTCATATTTTTTTTTTTTATTACAATGTCAAGTTTTAACATCAAGTGGATAAATTTTTTCTAGACAGATTCGGAATTTTCTAAATTATTAATAAAATATAGTAAAAGTAGCTAGATGTAACTTGAACACACAAAGTACAAACATATTTCATCCTGAGCTTCAAAGCAGTAAATCTACTTTAAATATCTAGTGTGATATGTATTATTAATTGGACCAATTAGAAGAATTTCATAATTTTGAATATAAATTTATTAAATTTATGATTGATGAATTTACTATCTTTAAATTATGATACTATATTTGAATAACCACTGTATATAGTTTTAATACTAATCTTTGTTGCTAGACTATTTTTCTCTCATATTTAAAATTCTCTGACGTTTTTAAATAGCATGTTGCATGTTCATATGTACAAAAATTTGTCTCGAGGAATAACTACATAGAATAGCATCCAAAATATTGTTCAGCATTAACACCCATAAATCCTTAGACTTATTGTCCTTCTCTATGGACAGCGTCGAATTGCATGCATGTGTGACATGATCGAAAGCAGATGAAAGCAGTCGGTTTTGAAGTAATAAGAGTTGCCACTGACAAATTTAAAGGTAATTACTGCATACTATGAAAATTATCTGTGGACACAATATTATGCGTGAAATTAACCATCGTTATGGATAGCCGAGTGGTAACACGTTGGCGTGCCACGCTGGAGAACCGCGTTCGGTATCTCCTGAAAAGTTTTCAGGGTTCTGCCATGATCCGGCGATTCTGGTCCTCCTCTACGAGTGTGGGTGCAGCCCGTGGTTGGAACTGGTCTAGCCCCTTAGTAATCTCTCCGACTGGAAAAGGGCATTAAAAATGCAAAGAAACTGAATTTTAATCCAGAATTGAGAATTGAAGATCACAGCTCCATTCTCGTGATGAGTCAATAAAAGAAAATTTCCAAGTATTTAAAAGAAGTGAATTGTAAAAAAAAAAAATTGAAATCCGTCTAGTTTTTAACAAAACGTGTTCCAACAACAACGAAAGAATGAATGTAAATTATTCTATGCAATTCTTACCGCCAGTTAACTGCGACACTGAAATTCTTCAGAGATCAAGCTGTACATACTGCTCTGTTTACATCATCATCAACTATTAAAGATCCAACGTTCTTCGACATTTATTTAAAAAGTTTAAATCGATAATTTTGCTGTATTAAAAAAATTCATTCTAATTTTTAAAACAATTCTATAGATTAACATCAATCAAAAACCCATACTCCAAAATTCACCTAAGATGATATCGACACCTATGAAAAAAATTAGTTCTAAACACTCGAATTTCTCGCACTTATAATAAGTAAACGCTTCATCTCTTCCGTGGACTGCTTAATTTCCTCTCTGACAAAATTGCTGTATCTCTAAATAAATGATATGGCTATTGTCTTGCAAGAAGCCTTTTCACTACAAGGAAAGTCCTCGTTGGGAGTTCGACACCCAAGGATCGGGAACCCAATCAGAGAATTGGTTTTACCCTAGTCCCTCCGGGCCCCGCCCCGCAATTCGACGCCCAAGGACCTGGAATCCAATTAGGGAATCATTCCATCCTATTAAGAGTTTGTAAATTTTACACAGGTTTCTGTTCTAGTAAAATATGTAGAATTCTTCGGAAACTCAAGCCAGGTGACCACACTGTCTGGTTGGTATCAGCTTTGGGGTTCAACGAGACAAATCTAGAAAGCTGTTGAGAAAAAATATGGAAGCTTGGTATATGTTGGAATAGTGGAACCTATATCCTCCAAAGTAGAAGTGCATTAATCATCTTGGCCATCCTGCCGACCGCCGAAATGATTCCATTAAAAAAATATTTTTTGAAAAACTTACTTTTCAATTAGTATTGTATATCATCCCTGTAAAGGATTTGAATTGTAAATCTTCTCCAATTAAAAATAAAAATGTTTTATTGTTATAGTTTTCATTTGAATATGACTTATTTGAAAAATTTCAATTTACTTAACCTAGTTTAAAAAAATGAATAAAATAAAAAGATTTTAACGTTTCTCATTTCATCGCTTTAACTTAGGTAAACTGTCTAACAGAAGATTGTGATTATGATGAATAAGAAAAATTTCATTATCTATAAAAGAATTTTCAATAGTAAGTGATATTGCCTTTCAAACTAACTAACAACCAGTTCTATTTTTCTCCAAATGTAAATTATCTGTAATTGACCGGAGAATAATAATTAAAATATGCAAATAAAATCTAAATTAACACATAAATCAATGAATTGTACAAAAGTCATTCGTTTTATTCGCAATTTTAAATTATTGTTCTGGACTCCGCCATGTTGTGATCATGAAGGTTATGGCCTATGACGACACAAACTGACGTTCTGTATAGATAAAGTCAATCTCTGGCTGAAGTTCTGTGCGAACAAAGCGAAAAAAAATGAACTGATTTCTAACACAAACTCTATGTAATTCGTTAGAATAGCAATGTCTGATGACAAATATACGTATTTAGATGTCTCTCTCATTGATATCCAAGTAGAATTTTACTAATTTTTCTTTTATTAAAAACAAATATATTTATTAAAATTCAGCTATATGTACAAAGTAATTTCGCATTAAATTTTATAAATTATTATTATTTTTTTTTATATAGAGGAAAATGCCCAAAACCGGACCGCCATTTTGTTTGTAATATTTACTTTATAAATATTACGTTATGCATCATTTACATTTTACTTTTAGAACATATAATTAAAAGTTAGTGTAAAAAAACAATTTTCAAAAACCTTAAACTTTGGCGATTTGAAAAATAATTGCCGAAATCGGACCCCCTGGTAAAAATAATCAAAATAAGACTAAACAAAATTAGAAAAGGGTATTAAAATTAGAGAAAACATATTTTAGTTTCAAAGTATAAGTGTAATATAACAATTACAGGTTTCTGTACCTTTTTTTAAAAAGAATGTATTCCGAAAGATACAGAAAATGTATAACCGAATTAAATCGTTTAGCGACAAAAATCGCAGATGTACACGTCCTTTTCAGCCCCAGCACAATCTGCAATAGAATTCCAAGAGAATAAGAGTGTGTACAAATATAGCAGACTTTACACATGAAAAAATAAGAGGTCCGGTTTAGGCAACTGGAAGAGTTCCGATTTGCGCGACTATAGCCTACATTTTTTTAACCCAATAAATTTTTAACCTAAAATATAAATTAAACCGTTTAATGATAAACATTAAGCTTAAACCTTATCATTTAAGAATATATATATGTCGAAATGCTTAGTTATAATATCTAGAAGAAATAACGAAAAATGTAGCACATTGTAAAACCTTTTTCCAATGCCATAACACT
Source organism: Androctonus mauritanicus (assembly GCA_011317285.2). NCBI lineage: Eukaryota > Metazoa > Arthropoda > Arachnida > Scorpiones > Buthidae > Androctonus > Androctonus mauritanicus. Next base: position 20,411 of record WUQG02176430.1, read on the forward strand.
TAATAGCGGACTGATAAGCAACAATTGAAGCGGGCGACATGTGCGCTCCGCTAAAAACTGGTAGAAGCCTAACCTACTATTTACATTTGGTCACGCTAGATTTTAGGAGAATGCAGAGCCAAGAGATTGGGGGGTCCGTTATGGGCACTTTCCTCTACCCTTCCACTATCCTTGGGTACTCTGTCTAAATTATGGTATAGCTCTATATGTGACCTATTAAATGTTTCATTAATATATAAATGTATTCCCATAAATTAAGTTCTTAATTAATTTGTTTTTTTTTTTATACTTATTCTTTAAACTTTTTAATTATATTTTCCATTGACCTATTACAATTAATAAAATCTAATTATAGATTTGTGATTCGTCTTGAAAATATGAAAACAAGTTTATGAAATCAATGGAAAGACTTTTTAGATTAAGAAAAAAGTCTTAAACAGAGAAGGCATAACCCATCTGGTCCACTTATTTATGAATAGTGAAAACTGTTTGTTTATTTTAATTAGTGAATAGTCTGAGAATAATATGCTAAGGTAACACATTCGCAGAGTTTGACGCAAATGTAAAACTTTCCTCAGATCAGCATCGTTTCGTTCCGAGTTATGAATTAAAAGTTTTGTGACGTCACTTTTAGAAATGGTTGTGGTTAGATCAGATAAAGTTCCTTGGAATAAATTATAGTTTTGTGGTATGTCGCTCCATCTAGTGCAAGGAAGGATTACTATCTTTTATAATGCTTCCTTACATTAAAACAGAGGTTCTTAAATTTTTGATGACTCCAGACCCTCAATAGATTGTCCAATATGATCGCATACTCCTCAAGAAGATTCTATCACGTTCCATTCACGTACTACCCAAATATAAATTAATAAATTAAATAAAATAAATACCAGTACCCAGAGATCGAGTCCCACATTCCGAAGGAGTACGGATACCCACGATTAAGAACCTATGCATTAAAAGAAGATAGTAATAATATCTTTTATTTTTCTGTAGTTTTATTTTATTAAAATAAGACTACAGAAAAATAATAGCTTTCTGTAGTCTGTATTAAAATAATAGCTTTCTGTAGTCTGTCAGAAAAATAATAGCTTTCTGTAGTCTTATTTTATTTTGATCCTGACACTATTATTGCAAAGCAAAAATAGTGTCAGGTCATCAGTTTTTTTTTTTTTGCAAAAAATATAGCCAAAATTATTATTCATTACAAATACTTATTTTTTTAACAATTGATATATCTTTTACTAGACAAAAAATAATTGAAACCGAAAAAATTCAAAACAATTTTAAAATTCCTCTAAACTGAATCTCAAAATTCTAATAAAATATGACGAAAATACGATTTTTATTGGATATAATGATCTCTCTTCGTATACTTGTGGAATTATCATAAATGATCACTTTTTTGTCAACAGATGACGCTACCTTCTATTCTGGAAGAACACCAACTTGTAAGTGGTCGGGCGAAACACGCTCTTCCATAGGCTGCCCACCTCTGCGGAGGGGTAAGCCGGATTGTGGAAGACAGGGATCGACGAACCGGACCCGGACCCAAAGATAAATATTTTCAAGGAGTGGGACCGAGACTCGAACCAGGTCCTGCAGATTGGAAAGCCGAAGCGTTTGCACGCTGCCAATCCGGCCGACAAATGATCACTTTTGATTTTCATCAGTTTATAAAATTTTTAAATTTTGAGAGATATTTATTCTAATATGAATATATTTTTTTATTTTTTACTTAAATTTATAATCTGATGCAAAAAATAATATTTGTCAACAATTATTAATTATTACTAATATATTAAAATAAATTTAATTTAGCAAATGAATCAAAAAACATATAATTTTCAATTCATTATAATTTATAATTTAAAAACCCCTCCAGGAATATGGGCGGCCTGTGACAGCGTCTGAATTGGACTAAATAATTTATTAATCATTAATGATTGCAAACTAGAGTTATAAAAATAAAATATATCTACCAGCAGCGGAACTTAAAATTTTGGCTCCCACAAAATGTATTCGGGCCTCTACCACAAAAACACAAAGCAAAAATTTTTATTAAAAATAACAAAAAAGAACAAATTGCATCATTTAGAATATCACTGAAAATTATTTAAAGAAAATATATTTAAAATTTTTCCTCCTGGATTTTAAATTTGCAAAATCTTAATCTTTTATTTCCATATTTTAGGCTCTTTTTTGGTCAACAGATGACGCCACTTTCCACTCAGTAAGAATACTAACTTGTAAGTGGCGAGGCGAAACAAGTCCTTCCACAGCACAGATAAGGACATACAGGGCGTGTTCGGAAATACTAACCGCTACGACCGGTGAAACCGGAGAGTTACCGGTCTTCAATCAAAAACAATACCGGAAAC